>VWZN01003159.1:8290-22471 GCA_013396955.1 Regulus satrapa
TTTTTTTCTTTAAAAGCAAACCAAAAATGTCCATGTGCACCTCAAGCAATGAAGTGCTCTGTGCCAGGAAATGACAAAAGCATTCATTACTTGCCTGGGTACCTGAGTTTTTTAAGCTCAGTGACACAACGTTTTTGTAAGCTCACACAACAAAATCTGCTCCGAGTCCACAGCAGGAGTTTGGAAGCAAAGGGCAAGGATAAAATAATCTCCAAGCCCAGCTCAGCAGAGGCTGCTCAGATTGGAGGGAGCACAGCTTTAATTTCAGGTATTTTTGGGGTGCTTGGTGCACCTGGACGTTGTTTTTCTGTAAGACACAGCCCCAGGTCCAAGGACATTTCTTTAATCACTTTATCCCATTGTGGGTGAGATATTTGCTGTTAATTCTTTGTCTCGTTTGTGCCTCTCTGCACTCAGATTAGCCCCTTGGTGGGGCATTAAGAAATTGCCAATAGAACAAACATTCAGGAGTGGGAGGGAATTTCTGGAGCAGTTCCTGGCTGAGCTCTGGAGTCAGGACAGGCAGGATTTGAACATCAGCTATTGGTAACACTTCCTAAAGTGCACCGCAGTTTGGCAAACCCTGGGCTTTGTGATCACTGGATGTATAAAAACTGTATTTCATAGATTATTCACATATTTAATCTTTTTTATTCCTGTTTTTTTTTCCTTCACGTACCACTTTTCTGAGCTTCGGTTCCCAGGAGTGGAGAATAAAGTTGGATTAAGCAAAATAAACAGGTCGAGATGAGACAACTGAACTGGTTAGTGGAGATTGGATCTTCTGTACCTGTGCCTAAAAATGAGTGTGGAGGAAAAGAATCCAGACCCAACCCCAAAAATCTTTTATCACCTTTTTTTCTTATTATTTTTTTCCTTACATATATATATATATATATATATAGGATATCAGACTGTGCCCATGAGCAAGATGAAAACCAGAGGGTGAGAAGACAACATGGAAAATTACTAATCGCCCTCCAGGGAAAGTATCCATGAGGAATACGCCCAGCAATGGACAGATGGCAATTCTTGAATGATTTTAGCTTTGGATGCTGAACACAAAGTTCCTGCTGAAAGTTTCCTCCAAACCTTCCTGTGAAAACTGTTTGTTTAGAAATATTGGTATTTTGCAATGAATAACAATGTCGGTTAAAAAAAGTCCTCCTGGAATATTTGCCATGAATTCCCCAGAGCCCGTGCATTAATCCAGGTACCGTGTTCATTTTTATCAGGTTTATTCTTCCCTAGAGGCTGAGCCAAAGAGCTTCCAATTTACCCAGGTCATTAGTGATTTATATGATAATTGGATCTAAGTTGATTTTAACTATTTGCTTTAAATCTCCTGGGATTTGTATTCTTGGACATTTTAATGCCACTGGAAATTTCACTGATTAAGCAAAGACAAGTATATGTACTTAATTAGTCCTGAAACCAATTAGTCCTTTGTCAGTCAAATTAATCTTGTATCTGGACTTCAAATGAGTTCTAAGAATTTTGGGATTTGACCTTTGTGGGCTTGAGGGTGGAGTTCAGCTCGTTCCCCCGGGGATGCTCAGCTTTGTCCTCCTTTGTTTTTGCTGCCATGGAATGTCTGAAATGCAGGCGATCATTGGGATGGAAAAATGGCCATGGGAGGGATGGTGGAGCTGAGCTCTTGAGAGTGGGAGGCAATGAGAACATTGCAGGGCTCTGGTGGGTCTCCCTGCCCTCGTGGCAATGACTGAGAGGGTCTTTGTGGTGCCAGGACAGATGGACAGCATCCGTGGGGTGCCTGGGGTTGAAAAAAAAGTGATTTTCTTCCCACGCAGAGTGCAGATTAATGCTCTTCTCCTTCTCCTTCTCCTTCTCCTTCTCCTTCTCCTTCTCCTTCTCCTTCTCCTTCTCCTTCTCCTTCTCCTTCTCCTTCTCCTTCTCCTTCTCCTTCTCCTTCTCCTTCTCCTTCTCCTTCTCTTCCTCCTCCTCCTCCTCCTCCTTCTCCTTCTCCTCCTCCTCCTCCTCCTCCCAGTTTCTTTCATTAGGATTGGGATGGATCTCCCAGAGTCACGGAATGGGGAAGGCTGGGAGGTCACCCAGTCCAAGCCCCCTGCTCCAGCAGCTGCTCAGGAGTGTCTCCAGACAGCTTTGGAATATCCCCAGGGAGGGACACTCCACAGCTTCTCTGGGGAGATCTGTCCCCAGATCCCTCCCGTCCTCCTGAGGATGCTGAGGACCCACCTACATTTCTGCTCTTCGGGACCCACAAGGACTCTGGCAAGGTGAGCATCACCCTCCACTAATTAAACTCATTCTCTTCCTCAGCTGGGCATGATCTGGTTTTGCCCACAAGTTTTTGGGTGTAGGACCCAAACTCTCCAAGAATGTGGCCTGTGGACCCAGGGGCCAAGTCTGACACTTGAGAGATGCCAAAGTTTTGGTTCTTTTCCAGGTTTGAGGTGTGCAGCAATAGGTGGAGGGGCATCAGTCAGACCAATGTCACCAGAGGAGGTGAGGAAGGGGCAGATGTGGGGTCTGGATTTATCCTGCCCAGAGGAGGAGGAAGCTGTGCTGAGGAGGGCTGGGAAGTGGAAGTGGAAAAGATCTGGGAGATGAAGAAGCTGTGGCAGTAAATCTGCACAATTCCTCTTGTTTATAGCAGTCTTTGGCCATCTGAGGCTCTGGAAAGTCCAGAATTGGATTTTAGTGTTGATTTACAGCAACATTTTCCCACCCAAATTTATCCTCCACTCTTTAATCCTCCTCCTGCTATGAACACTTCCAGTGGATACCAACTGCAGCAGGGAATGACCCCTGGGAACAGACAGAGGAGGTCATTTGGCCAAGGGTCAGGGAGGAAGTCTGAGATAGAGCCAAGAATAGACCCCTGCTCCATTCAGCTCCCTCTCCTGTCCTGGACACATCCAGTCTGTTGGGATCAGGAGCCGAGCCAAAGGTCAGAGCTTGGGCACAAAGATGTTTCTGTCTGCAGGGCTCTGATCTGGGCTGAGGCTGGGAGTCAGAGCTGGCTCAGACACAGACAGCAGAGATTATCCGCAAAAAGAAGCTTGGAGAGAGAGGAGTGTGAAGGGATGGAGAGCTGGAGATGGGGCAAGGTGCAGCTCATCCCAGTGCTGGGGTCACCAGGAGGAGCCATGGGTGGCTCAGATCCCTCTTCTGACCCTGACTCTTGGTGCCATCCTGCCCTGCCTGAGCAGCGTGGCCTTGCACCTCCTCAGCCTGAGCTCCCCTCCCCTCCCACCACCATTCCCATCATTTTCAGGACAGGGCCTGCAGGATGTTGTGCAGTTGCAGGCTCGTGGTGAACCCTGTGTGCTCCTGCTGGGCCAGAACTTCCATCCACCCTCTCATTTCTCACTAACTGGGGCTCTTTGTCTTGGAGGAGATGTTTGGGACCGCCTCTCTGATCAGGGAAGGATTTAGAGGGTCCCCTGCAGTTGGGATAATCATTCTGGGGAGGTGAAGAGCACAGGATCCCAATGAAGATCCACCAGAGGGAAAGGCAGGGAGAGCAGATTGGGGAAGGAGACAGGACTCAGGCTCTCTCTCTCTGAAGCATCTCTTTGATGTTTTTAACCACTGAGAGGCCTTAAAACACATGAATTAATGAGTGGCCATTCTTTTCCTCGGTAACCAACCCCACTGTGCAGGACAGGACCTCACCTTCCTGTCATTCCTGCAGCCTCCCCCATTCCAATCCTAAATCCTTTGGATGCAGTTCTTGTCTCATCCTGTGAACTTTGTTCAGAGGACAGAATTTGGCTGGTGCCGTCTGGTCAGGGATTTCTCTAACTAAGCAGTGACATCTTTCCCCTTGGGATTAACCTTTTGCAAATCCCAAATGAGGAAATCAGGAATTCAGGAAACTTGTCCTGCTAATGTCACCCAGCCTCTCATCCCCTGTCCAGCTGGAGAGGAGCTGCCTGCAGAGAGCTGGGCTTTAATTCACTCCTGAGCCTGGATTGATTGTCTGCTCCCCCACTCCACTTGGAATCCCTTTTCCAGGATGTCTGAGAGCTGTCATTTATTATCCACAGAAACTATAAGCTGAAATCTATAGCTGCAGCTTCCATGAAGGGAAATTCCTGCTGGAGCCGGGAGCTGATGCTGTTAAAACGAGACTCTTGCTGCACAAAGCAACCCTTTAATGACTCGAAAATGCAGCTCAGACAACAGCCACACCACTTACACCCTCTCCAAAGATCCAGGCTCTGCTAAGTGGATTAACTGCTTAGGGAACTCTTCCAGCGTGGTGGCCAAGCTCCGACCTTATAAAGGACCAATTAAAAGGTCATTGTCACTTAGGGTCGAAGCTTCCCCACAGGAAGAGCTTCCACACCCCCCTCTCCCACCCGAGGCCAATATTGACGCTTTAACGTGTTAGCAGTGGAGCAATAAATTCATCCTTTGGATTCCTCTTTGCATTTTGGAAGGCACCAAAGAGTTAATGAATGCCAGGGCTGCTTTCGAAGCTGGGAAGGACAGGCAGAAGGAAAGCCTTGTGGTCGAGGCTTTGTGGGGAAACTCTTCCCATGGGGACAGGTTCCTTGTCACCTGCTCTGACACTGACTGCTGCACCCACCAAACGGGAGCCAGCCTGGATTTGCCAGCTGGAAAAGGCATTTCATGTCGTGTTGGCATCCCAAAGCCACCTCATCCCACGGAGATTGTTCCACCTGGCCACGGGAAGGTTCCCAAGTCCTTGCATGTCCGTGGCTGGATCTGGTGTCCCCTGGCAGCAGAGCCTGCTGTGACCACACCAAGCCACCCAGATGGGTGATTCCAGGGACCCCTGACTTCCTCCAGGATATTTAAGGAAACCCTGCTGAGGATGGGACACGCGACTTTCCCATCTTTGGAGGATTCCCCAACACTTTTTAAAAATTTTAATTTTTTTTTTTTTTTTTAAACTTTGTCAAGGGAAGGGATGGGTGGGTGGGGTTAATTCCTAGCAGAAGCACTGCAATCCTTCTGCTGTCACCTGCCTGTCTGGTCCCTAACCTTGAATGATGCACCCTGGCATCCCCAGGGGCTTCCTCTGATTGATTGATCCCTATCTAAGCTGGCAGATGGAGGAGGATATTTACTGCACAGCCGAGAACCCTTCACAAAGATGTTTTATTGAGGCTGCTCAGAGAACAGGAAACGCAATAAAGCACCGAGAGACAAAAGAAGAGAGGTAAGTACAGCCTGCTACCTGTTGGAAGAGAGGAAAATACTCCCTCTCACCTGTTGGGAAAGAAGAAAATAATCCCTCCTGCCTTTCAGACCAGACCAAGAGCTGGAACTGCCCATCCTGCCCAATCACACAGGTCACCCTTTGGCCATCACCTGCAGAAAGGCACGGCTGCTGTTTCCCAGCTGATGTATTGACCCAATAAAAGGTATTATTACGTTGCCTATCACCACTGACAGCAGCAGAGTGCTTTGGAGAGAGTGATGGCTCCCTTTGGAGACGCTCGGAGCAGGAAGAAGTGGGTGTGGATGTGTGTCAGCACGGGAGATTCCTCAGCCTGGAGGGAGCAGGGCTCTCCAGAGACAGTCCACAGGAGCAGCTGCTTCTTTCTGGAGAGGGTTTGGTAGGAAGGGGAAGGCAGCTCCCTGTGTTTTACGCTGAAGTGCAGAGCAAGTTTAGAGCCCCAGGAAGGAGGTTCCCCACTCCTGTTGGTTTCAGCAAGGCAGCTCTGAGGCTGTTTTCACCAGCAAATGGACTCCTCTGGAAGATGTGGGGTCAGAAATGTGTTTTTTGGGTTTTTTTTGGGGTTTTTTGGGGTTTTTTTGGGGGTTTTTTTGGGTTTTTTGGGGTTTTTTTGGTTTTTTTTTTTTTTGTTTGTTTTTTTTTGGTTTTTTTGGTTTTTTTTTGCCAGCCACGGGTGTTCATTTGTGCCCCCTCACACATGGGGTGGGCTCCTGCCCACCTCTCCCTGCACAGCACACACTTCCTCCGTCGCATAAACATACAGATCCATGGGGGTTTCAGAGTTTCTGGGATTTCTGCCGTGTTTCGCTGTCTGTTTGATCCAGGGGCTCTGTAGTGAAATGCAGGAGCAGCCCAGACCCCAGAGCAGCTCCCCTCCCTCCCTCCCTCCCTCAGGCACTCTGAGCACCCTCAGCCACCCCAGATTTCCTTTTCCCCCTGCTCCTGCACCTCTCAGCGAGGCAGCCTGGCACCCTTTAAGGGCTGGGAAGGGATTTCACCTCCTGGAGGGATACGAAGCTGTGGCTGAGGCTGTTCTCAGCTGCTGGAGGAGGCGATGGTCTCCAGGGCGAGCTGTCCCACCTGCAGGGCTCAGGGACTTTTCCCACTGTGGGGCCACCTCTGTACATTACAGGGACCCGAAGGTGCCCCGTGGCTGGAGGCCCCATGCCTCATTCCTGGAGCTCCTCACCTGGAATTTGGCCTAAGGAGGCCCCAGCTGCAAGAACACAGAAGTGTTTCTGCTCTTGACAGGATAATCCTTCCTTCCTCTGCTGCCACAGAGCCCACAGACAGCTTCAAGGCAAAGCCCAAGGGGATTATCCAGACTTTGTTCCTCACTCTGGAGGTGCAGGGATTACACGGAGGCACCCGTGGCTGATTAGTCAGCGCTGATTATCTCATTCACAAAAAAAAACCAAAAACGCTCCTTTGGAAACTTCAAATGGTGCCCCCGAGCTTTGTGATGCACGCTGGGGGGAGTCACAGGGAGACAGAGAGGGATGCTAAGCAATTCCATCCAGAGCTTTTGTGGCCAAGTGCCCTGGAAATGCCGTGGTGGTTGTAAACCTTGCTGCACATTCCCAGCTGCAAGCCTGGCAAACACCCCTGTGCCTCTCCTTTTTGTTAGGCTTGACTGTATATCTATTACACAAGGTTTTATATAGAATAGATATAAAAATATGAATATTAATTAAAGTTTATATTATATATATATATATATGATATACAGGCAAACACACAAATGCTGAAAGCAGTTTTAAATCACAAATGGATTTTTCCCTGCCATAAATCACAGAGGAAATTCACTGTAACAGCCCCTAAAAAAAACCTGGCCTCCCCACTCTGGCTGGAGGGAGAAGACACCCAGGGTGTGCAGCTCCCACTGTTCAGCCAGGGCTCCCTGTCACTCACCCTGCCCTAAAAACCTTTGCAGCAGAGGTCAGAGCTGGGGCAGCAGCAGCCCCAGGTAATTCCAGTTGAGTGCTGGCCTTAGCTTAGAGGTGAGATAAGGAGGGAAAGGGAGAGGAGCTGTCAGGAAGGGAGTGTTGATGGAAGAGTATCCACTGTGTGAGCTCTGCATGAAGGCTCCTGGTGGTCTTGAGTTCCCTCTGACAAGTCCTCGTGCTGCTGGATGTAGAACGAAGTGCCAAGGGTGGGTTACAAACAGGGGGGCTGTGCCTGGGTGTCCCCCCCCAACACAGGGTCACGCTGAGGGCTCTGTGCTACGCCTTCTTCCCCTATTTTCCACTCTCACCCCTTCTCACCTCGTGCTGTCTCTCCAGCTCTGCCCCCTTTCCCCATGAGAGCTGGGAAGAGGCAGAGCAGCACCCACAGTGCTGGTCCCAGGGCAGGGGTACAGGACGAGACAGAGAGGAGCCATCCCCTGCCAACCATCCCCTGCCAGCTCCCCGAGCAGAATTCCTGTGATGGAACCAACCTCTTGCTTCTCACAAGTCTGCAGGACCCCAGCTCTTCCTCACCAGTCCGTCCATCCATCATCCATCCATCCATCCATCCATCCATCCATCCATCCATCCATCCATCCATCCATCCATCCATCCATCCATCCATCCATCCTCCACCTTTTCCCTTTTAAGATGCAACTCACCATGGAGTATTTGGGGCTTTTTTTGGGTTTTTTTTGGTTTTTTTTGCACTGGAGCCTTATCTCTCCTCTCTCTCTATACTGAATCAAGTATAGAAGGATGGAAAGTAGCTGGAACACCGGGATATTCATCATGCTCCTTTCTGGCCATGTGAGGGTGGTTTAGGTAGTTTTAGGACTTGGCCATGGGATGTATTTAAGCCAATTTTCCTTGCATGCACAGGTTGATGCATGTTCTCCAGGTGGGCTGAGGGCTGTGGGACAGCACCCCCATCACAGTTTTGACAGTGACCATTAGAAGGCTCCTTTTGTTCCAGTGGCTTTCCCCAGGAGCAGAAAGATCTGAGATCTGTTTCCATGCCCACAGATTTGTGAGTATTCCTGAGGGCAGCTGGGCTGCTCTGGATAGCTCTGGATTCTCAACTAGAAATGAAGGATTTGTACCCAAACTCCAAGGTGCCTGGAAAGGGTTTGGGCTTGGAGGTTTTGCTTTTTTCCTCTTTGCTTCTGCCCTTGATTTCTGTGGTTTTGTTCTCTGCTCTCTGGTTTGACCCAGGTCAACAGCAAGTGGTCACTTGTAAGAAAAAAGCTGCTGTTGTGTCAGTCTGAGCCAGCAGAGTTTGCAAATGTTGGGGGAATGTGGGCAGGGAATCCCTCTCCTCCCTGCAAAATCCACCTAAATTCCCCTGCAGACAGAAAGGGCAAAGTTTATTTGAAAGGCAGAGCTGTGAAACAGCAGAACTATGAGGACAGGCAGAAATTAACTCAGTTCTAGCAGTTCTAGAAAAGCTACCAGGACATCTCAGGAATGGCTGCCAGTGACTCTGTGGTTGTTCTGCAGGAAAAACAAGACCCTGGTCAGATCCAGGCTGGTCAGATCCAGGCTGAAAGGCCCCAACATCTCTTGGCTTGGTGTACAATGAGCAGCACTGGCCACAGCTGAAGGGCCTTGGTGCTTTGGAAATTCCCCAAGTTTTCCTCTCCAAGCCATTCAGGGCTGGCTGTGTTGGCAGTGCCCTGCTCTCAGGCCCCACTGAGACAGTGCATCATCACTGAGCTGCATCTTTCTGACAGCAGGCGGGTGTTAAATATCCCACTACTTTCAGAAAATACCTGGAAGGTTTCATCTTGGCTCAGTTTCCTTTCCAGGATATATATATATATAATTATTTTTTTTTCTTAGAGGAAATACTCCCATCTCCTCTAAAGTATCACTGGGAGCTGACATTTTCTCTGAAACTTCTGCCACACCATACCCCTGAGGAAGCCATTTCAATAATGACATATGAGTGTCCCTAAGTACTGTAAAGAGTTTCTAAAAAACAGCCCTAAGGTTTAATTTACCTGAAGAGAACCCATGCATGCCCCAGCATGTTGGAGATTCTTGTCTTTCCCTCCTAGTTCCCCAACAATTGAACCTGGACTTTTTGTCCATCATGGCCAGCATAATTAAAAAGCAATTTTTTGGCTTCTTTTTTTTATTTTTTTTATTTTTTTTTTTCAGTGTCTTGATGATTTATAGACAATGAGATTTTATCAGCAGAGCACCACATTAAGAAAATGCTTGTTAATTATCTTCTGCTTAATATGATAATTTAGCAAAAAAACAACACCTATTAAGAGCTCCTCATTAGGTGAAATGCTTCTCATTTTTTAACCCACAAAGTGTCCAAGTTAATGAGGTTCACCTTCGATTTGTAGCTCGCCCAGAGATTAAAAGCTCCCTGCATTTATAACTCCTCACACAGCTCCGTTTCCAAAGGCTCCAGCCCCTGCCTGTGGCTCTGATAATGTTGGAATCCTGGCCACGGAGAATTTTAAGCTTTCTGTGCTAACAAGATCTGACCCCCCCAAAAAACACTACATTTAACCTAAAGCCATAAAGAAAGCTTCCAAATTGAGTAATAAAAATACAATTATTAATATGTAATTTAAATAGAAGTATGTCAGTTCACATAGCATAAAACTTACAGTTTTAAAGTTTAAAATGTAGTAATATACATAAAGCAAAAGAAAAGTTTTAGAGCATAAGCTTGTGCTTCTTCTTCACCTTTTTCTTCTTAAGTTCAGGTGATATTGTGTAATTAGATGAAAAACTCCGCAATGCAAACCACAAGTATTTTGTTATTAGGTTAAAAATAAAAATAACTTAAGTAGCATTTTATAATTACTTAGTTTACCTTGTAGAAAGATACTTTAAGCTCCATTTTTAGTTTGTTAGCTTGGTGTGCTGAAGAACTCACGTTCTGTGAGACTGCGATATAAATAAGAACTAATAAACATCTGAGTGTGAACAAGAATTACTGTGTCTCTCTTTAATCCCGACCCCAGAAGAAGCAGATAAACTACAAAAAACCATCACATGCCTCTTCAAAGGCACGGTGACCAACCCCTCTGTCCTCCCAGCAAAGCCTTTTCTCCCCCCACTCTCCTGCTGCTTCTGTGTTTGTGGAGTTGGGGCTGCTGAGGTGGGATCTGGGCAGGACCCCCAGGCTGTGTCACCTCTGATCTCTGTGACAGCGCTAAACTTGGTGGTCACTTCTCAGAAAAAAATCACACTTTGCCTGCACGGGGTGGAATTCCCTCCTCTCCCTCTCCCTTTGAGGAGAAGCCGTTCTGGGGAGTAAATCTGGTATTGGCGTCGGGGGAGTTTTGCCTTAGGGTGGGGATTATTTAGAAGGAGGGGTCTTCTGGAAAAGTGGTTCCTTCATGGGATCCCTCCTTGTGAGTGTCATGTTTTCAAACACAAACCACGTTCAGGTCTTGCTGTATCCTTTTCTCCCCTTTCTCCTGGATAAGGCCACGTGGCTGTGCCATGATTTTTCCCACAGGATCACGCAGTTTTCATGGGAACCCCCCCTTGGCAGGTGGGATAGGAGGCTGCTGCTCCTACTCAGGAGGATTTTTTTAATTCCAAGGTACATCTTACTCACTTCATCCAGCAGGAAAATGTTCTGAAATCCCAGTAAATGCTCCTGAATTCCACCTCAGTTGCTTCCTTTCTCATTGCAGGGCTGGGAGTTGAATTTGAGGCCCATCATGGGTCCCTTCTAATTCACCTTATTCTGTGATTTTGGAGCAGATAGCTAATTCCATCTGTGTACCAAAAGCAGGTGGCATCCATCATTTCCGTTATAAATGTTTATGGAAAATATTGGTGACCAAACTCCCTCAAGTTCAGATTTCCTACCGCTGTGTTTTTTCCCCTCACCGTTTCTCCCAAACTTTGCCACCCACCGCGAACTTCCAGCCTGGCTTTGTACAAACCAAGGGATGAGAAGAAATTCCTCCATCCTCCCCTTTTGCACCCTTCCTTTTCATCCCTCAGCCATTCAAGGCTGGCCTCTATCCGAGCAGATCAGCCAGTTTAATTTCATAGTGGCCCGTGGATTAACGATGGTATCGAGCCTGTGAAATGGCTGTGATAATCAGATTGAGAGGGCCCACGTTTATCTCCCTTGACAAGCAGCAGCTTTGATAAGCTGCACACTGGAGAGAAGGGCTCTTGCTGGTGTGGATTTTCTTGGTTTTATTTTTTTCTTCTTTTTCACTCTTGCAAACTCATCCTGAAATGCGAGATGCGAGTTGGGTGCTCTCTGTTTTACAGCACGTCACGAGTAATAAAGGCTCGGTGGCCCAAATGAAGAACTTCTTGACAGCTCTGTAAAATACCCTGTCTTCAAATTATGCCTTTGGGGACCCGTCTCCCACCTCGCTGCTGTCAAGAGCCTGGTGAGCGTGGAGCTGCCTGGAAATGAGTCAACAGTTTGAGCGGGCAACTGGAAGGAGTAAAACCCAGCGCGGGCTGTATTTGATTAACGCCGAGGCGATGAGAAGGAGTAGGGGGAAAAAAGCTTCCTTTTGTCACTGCAGTTAACAAATCTGCCTCTGAACACAGGCAGCAGCTGCAGGAAGAGGCCACTTTATGCACTGCCCTTTTTCAGGACAGATCACTTGAAACACTTTAGTCACGCTGCTTTAATCATCTTCAGTAATCACAGTCTTCTCACGCAAGCCTTGTAAGCGAGCCCCTCCAGGCTGCACAGTCATGTAAATAAATAATTACGTCCCAAATTCTGCATTAAAAGGACATTAAGGCTACAAAGATGAGCGCTCAGAAGTTGGGAAGGGGCAGGGTGCTGGTGGCCTGTGCCCACGTGGGGACAGGCATTAGGAGAAGAGCTGTAATTGCACGAGGGTCAAGGATGGGAGGATGTCACCGAAGCTGCCCCTCAGGAGATGCTGCCACGGCCTGGAACATCACCTTTGTCACACCTCTGGCTGGTGACACGCTCAGCACTCGTTCCTTTGGCATGGCATTATATAGAACATGCAATGGATGCAATTAAATGTGCTTTAATTATGAGGGCTGCGGAGTTCTTCAGAGAGAGCAGGGAATGTGGTTCGGTTATCCCACTGCAAAGCAAGGCAGTTTGGGTGACAGTTTCCAAAGCTGGGACATTTTTGGACTAGGGCAGTGGATGGATACATCCATGTCTTATGGATATGGGATGTGGGCAAGGCAATTTATTACTCTGGTGAATCAGGACCCATTTATAGCCAGGAGGTAGAAGAGCCCCTAGACACAAGTGTCTGCCCATGACTGAGGAGCCTTTCCAAGGGAAATCCCTGCAAGCGCTGCTTTTGGCTGGTGTAAAGTAAATTTTCCTTGTAGCAGCTGGAATTGGGCTGTTTCGGATTTGCCGACACAGGGATGTTTGGTTATTGCTCTGCAGCTCTTGCACAGAGCTCAGGCCTTTGAAACTCCTCACCCCACCCAGCCCTGGGGAGGCTGGGCTTGGGAGGGGTCACAGCCAGGACAGCTGACCCCAGTGACCCAAGAGACCTTCCAGACCATCAGTATATAAACTGAGGGGGAGAGAAGGATGTGGGGATGGTCAGAGTGATGGTGTTTGTGCTCCCAAGTCACCATTACTTGGTGGAGCCCTAATCCCACGGGAGCCATTCCCATTCCTGCCCTGGGAATGGCTGTGATGGCAAGTGGAGAGTCAGTTCCTTGATTTGCTTTGCTCGTGAGTGGCTTTTGCTTTCCCAATCAAAATGCCCTTACCCCAAGCCATGAGTTTTCTCCCTGTTACCCTTCCCAGTGTCTCCCCATCCCATGGATGTGGGCAGGTGTTTCCAGCTGGGATTTCACCACGACACTGGATTGTTTCTCTGCTAAACCCACAGCCCAAGGAGATGACCTTGAGCAACCTCATCTAACTTCAGAGCTGATCTAACTTGGGAGTTTGCCTTGTTTTGAGTGGAGAGCTGAACCAGAGACCCCCCAGATGTCCCTTCCAGCCCAAGGTCCTCTGGGATTCTCCAGTTTATGCTTTGTTTCCTGTTGGCTGTGTGGCATTTTCATTCAAAACTTTGGGGTCTACCCAATCTCCAGTTTCTTTGACTTATTAAAGGAAGCAAAACTGTTATAAAGATCCTTTTTTTAAAATTTTTTTTTAAATTTTTTTTTTTTAAAACAGGTTCTTACGGAGAAAAGGCTTGAAGGCTGTGGTCTGCAGCAGCATCTGGATTCAGACCAGGGACTAAATTTTGGCCTAAATTTTGGTTGTGTTTCTTTCCAGAAACACAACCTGACCATAATTCTACTCCTTTTTGCCCTCTCATCCTTTGCAGAAGGTCTCAAATTCATTAATGTACTTTAAACATTTAAAACATGATTATTAATTTTAAAAATTAAATCTAGATTTTTCATTTCTCCTCCTTCAAAAGAGAGATTTTGGGTTGTGACCAGCCCTATTTCAACTGTGGCTCTCCCACAAAAGTCCCCTCATCTTGCACACAGAGAAAGTAATTTAGACTAAAATCTTATTTGTTGACCATTCATTGAAACCAAGCAATCCACTTTGTAAAAGTGTTGAATAGTTAAAATTGCAGCTAGAAATTAATGGTACCTTTGAGGTCTCACAAAGAAAGCTCTAAAAAAGGCTCAGCTTTGGAAAGAAATGAGTTTTTGCAGCTGAAATCAAGCAGCACTAATGCATGTATGTTTTTTAGCTATGTATCAGCTCCTAGAATTTAATGTATAACACCACAGCTTCATCTCAGGAGAATGTTTTGAAAGGAAATTCATAATCCCGTGGAAAGAAGGGATGGGGTCACCCCCTGAGGGACAGGGAGAAACCTGGTGCCTGCCTCTGTAAGAAAGTTGTGTCCTGGGAGCCAAACTCTGCAGACGAAACCCATTCAGCCATGTAATCAAGATTATAATCTAATAATAGATATGAAAGGGGTTGGATTAAAGTATCCTCACTTACAATCTGAGCATTTCCTAGCTTTGATTTTAAAATGCCGATGTTCATTTTGCTCTGGGCTATAAACATCCTTCTTCTTTTTCTTCTTCTTCTTAACTTTT
>VWZN01003159.1:23627-37840 GCA_013396955.1 Regulus satrapa
CCTTTCCCTTTCCCTTTCCCTTTCCCTTTCCCTTTCCTACAAAGCCAAAAGGGGCCCTGATGAATTTATGGAGAAAAAATCTTCTTGCTCCAAATTCTTGTCCTAAGTAAGAGGGGTGGGCTGGCAAGGCAAATCTCCCAGGGTTTATCCAGCTGCTTTGCTGGGTGAGGGGAAGGAGCGTAGCCAGTGCCCACAGATGACTCAGGGGATGTGGTCACAATGTACTAACAAGCTTTTCTTGAATAATTGGAACGCTGAAGTTTTTGGAGGTTTTTTTAACTGAGCGAATACACAACTCCCAGGGAGTGGAAAAAGCCATTCCCCAGGTATCAGAATGACTCCATCTCTCTTTTCTTGTGTCAAAACCCCATTCCAAAGCATGGAAGAGCCAGCTTTGCTCCCCTGGAAAGCTCAGGCAATCTTTTCTCAAGGCCTGTCCGATGCATTTCGACTCGGAATGCGTTGCACTCATTTTGTATTGAAGCCTGAGCTCCCTCCCCTGCTCCCTGCTTCCACCTCCTCTGGCAAATAATGCCACAAACAAATAACCAACTCCCCAGGCTGCAGCTGGGGAAGCATCAGCTGGGTCAATTCAACTTTGGCAAAGTAATAAAGATCAGGAAGCAGGGTGGGAGCAGCCTGAGTGAGCTTTGAGGAGCAGCTGAGGATGGGGCTTGGCATCAGAAAGGGAAGCAAATTAATCTCCTTCTAACTACCTTAGTGGTCGTTAGCTGAGCCTGCTGGTGCCCTCCCCTGCTTCTCATGCTGACCTCCTGACCCCCCAGATATTATATCACATCTCTATGCGATGCTGATTCTGTGGGTGAAGTCTGAATTTTACTTCTTTGTGTTGCTCATTCAGCATCATTTAAACTGCACTTAACTTGAGTCTGCTCTTACCCCTGTGAGTCACTTCACACACGGTCACATTGAATTTCATATTCCACTTCTGTGCCTCCTCACCTTCTCTGTTCAGATCAGCCTGCAAAATGGTTGTGTTCTCCTGAATCCCAACCACTTCCCTCGCTTCATTATCCCCAGAAAATTCAATGATCTCCCATGTCTGAATCAGTAATAAAAAAACCAGTACAGGGTGCCAGCCCCAAATGAAGATCCTGGTGAGATTTGATGCTTTTCTAGCTCTGCAAAACACGATTTCAAACTACCTTTGTATGAACCAAGATGAAAAAAAAAATAATAGAATCACAGAGTGGTTTGGGTTTGAAAGGACCTTAAAGACCCTTCCAACGCTTCTGCCATGGCAGGGACACACCTTCCACTAGGCCAGGTTGCTCAGAGCTCTCATGCCTGCATTGCTTCCTTTCTATATTTTTACATTTCTTTCTCTATATCAATATGGATAACGCTGCTATAAACATCCTTCCCTGGTTTCCAAAGGAATGATCTTCNAAATAATAGAATCACAGAGTGGTTTGGGTTTGAAAGGACCTTAAAGACCCTTCCAACGCTTCTGCCATGGCAGGGACACACCTTCCACTAGGCCAGGTTGCTCAGAGCTCTCATGCCTGCATTGCTTCCTTTCTATATTTTTACATTTCTTTCTCTATATCAATATGGATAACGCTGCTATAAACATCCTTCCCTGGTTTCCAAAGGAATGATCTTCTCCTCACAGGATGTTGCAGCCATGGAGGGTGGTTAAGAACAGGATTTTTTTAATCTAACAATGACCCATAATTTTGGCCACAGCCATTCATGGTGTTGGGCTGGCATCAGGTGTTATGGTTTCTGTTTATGGGTCCCAAATGAGGTTGGAGGTTTTTCTTTAATCCGTATAAATCCAGACTGAGGGATCAGCTGTATCCTAAAGAGAGACCCTGCTGCTCCCAGCTGGTTTGATGGGAGGTTGTCAGGCCTTTAAATTGACCTGGCTTTACCAAGGCCCAGGGTAAGTGTGTGACATTTTGGTGCCATCCTGTCAGGTACCTGCAAGGTGTCTGCACATGGTGGTGGCACATATTCAGGGTGGGAAACACTATTTTTCTGGAATGACCTCCAAATGAAAGTGGTTTTCTCTTGTGCAGCTACCTCCAAATTACCATTGCTGGTAATGGTACCAGCAATTACCTGAGCTAATTTCACAAACCAGAATTATTTGGGGAAGAGCATTGGAGATCAAGATCAAGATTAAGATCAAGATCAGATCAAGGAGCAGGTTTGTAATTCCACTGGGCAATGGCAGGTAGGAGCACATCCTACAACAGATCTAAAGCACTAAAGATCCCTGAAGTGTGTAAAAACCAGAGAAGGACAGAAATACTGTTGGGCAGTAAACTGGATTATGACTGGGGAAAGTAGCACTTCAGGCTTAATGTCAGAGATCTCAATTCCTGATGGCCAGGGTGCAGAGAAAAATGATAAACACTCCAGCACCTGGAATATTTAAATGTGTCCTTAACAGGACAGTCCCATCATGCTGCTGTGATTCTGCCTCTGGCTGACACCACAGGGGCACTCCCAGCCCTGAACTAATTTCCAATCTGATTTTGGAAGGCCAGCTCACCTCCCTAAGTCTCTCGTTCCCTTCCCACATTTTCTGGACTATTTGAATTTTAAACTTGCCGGGGCAGAGATTATCTCCTTAAAACCGTGTTGTGCCTCGCATAAGGTGGCCTTGATTTTTGGGCACTGCTGAAACAAAAACCCCGTGTTTTCCGAGATGCTCTGAGCAGCAGCCCTGCCACGGGGAGCCAGACTGCCTGCGAGGAGGGTTGGCTTTATGAATACAACATCAACTTTGCCCTTGGGATCCTCCTGTCTGTTTGTTGCTAATGATCAGTGATTTTCCTGCTCATCCACTATCGAAAGCAACAGGGAAGAAGCCGTGAGCAGCCCAGCTGCATTATGGATGAGCTGGACATGCAGCTGGGATTGAGACGGGCTGCCCTGTGTCACCCTGATGTCCCCCTCTCTGCTGGCCCACCCCGGCAAGTTCATCGGTCACCGCTCGCTAATTGGCTCGGGGGATGTGGAGCTGGCTGGAATGCAGAATGTGCCGGCCCTGGTGGCAGAGGGGTGGGCAAGCAGGGCTGGAAGAAAGGCTGCCCAGCATCAGAAGGAGCAGAAGGAGCCTCCAGGCTCCGTCTGACTGCGGGGAAAGGCGTGTTTGTGGGGGTTTGAAGCTCCGGTATTGATCAGCACCTAAAAGGAGCCGAGAAACAAAGGCTTCCTGCTCTTTAAAGTTCACTTGCAGAAAAGAGGGGGACTTGTTCCTTGGGAGTGTGCTTCCCAGGGAAAGGTTGATGTGCTGCACTGTTCCTGCTTCGCACAGGCCGCTGTAGGGTGGGAACAACACTTTGTAGCATGGAGGAGGAAGAACTTGAAAAGGAGAGAGATTTCTCTCTTCAGCCCCTTTCTCCACCTGAATTGAGAGGGAGGGCCAGGGGTGGTCTGGGAGGGAGAGATTATTTCTCTCTAATCAACTCCACTGAGCGTCTGCCACGGAATCGCTCCGCGGTGGTGAGGGATTCCCTCACAGAGGCTCCCTATGGGTAAGGCACTTGGCCAACTTCTTTTTGGCCTCTTTGATGGCAAAACCCCCCATTCTTCTGCCAGGCTGCTTTCCAATCCTGTGTTCCTGTGTAAAAGGAAGGTTGCAGATGCAAATCCTGCAGAGGAAAGAGGACACCTCGATATTCCCTATGTTGGGATACAGGTTATTGTGAGAACAGGGCAGCTCTGGCTGCCCCTGGATCCCTGGAAGTGCCCAAGGCCAGGCTGGATGGGGCTTGGGGCAGCCTGGGACAGTGGAAGATGTCCCTGCCCATGGCAGGGGTTTGGAATGAGATGATCATTGAGGTCCCTTCCAACCCAGACCATTCCATGATTCTATGACTGGAAGCTACGCCAGCTCTCCAGTGTTGGGGATCCCCAAACTGTGAGTGTTGCTGCACAAAGCACGAGCAGGGGATGGCTAAAGTAGGATGGAAGGCAAATAAACAGTGAAGAGAGCATGAAACAAAATCAAGGGGCAGAAGGTGGCATCAGGTACTACATCAGAGAAAGGCTCTGTGCAAGCAGCAGGCACAGCTGAATTCCTGGTCAAGGACAGACACCAAGGAGCAGAAGGCTTCAGTAAAGAAGGGATATGGACTGGGGTGGGTTCAGAGCAAGGATTCAAAGTACAGGACAGGCTTTCAGAGCTGCACATCTGTCTTGGTTTGAAAAGACAGAGGTGTCTGCTAAGGAAGGCAGGAGCCTTCCCTTGGAATGGAAAATAGAAACCACCTCACTCCTAATTATCATAATTTTGAAATTAAGGGACTCTCAGGCAAAGATGTGAGGATGGGAATAACAGTTCTTTACTAGCAAGGAAGAACAAAAAACCAAAAAAACAAAACAAACAAACAAACAAATCCCCAAAAAATCCAACTACCACTTAATGGGAAAATCGCAATGAAATGCAGTAGCACAAAACAAACAGGGACAGAGGGGGGATCCGAGCTGGCCCTGTCAGTCAGGGCTGGCACAGCCCCATCCCATNTGGGCAGGGGTGGGTGGTGAAGAGATAAAGAACTGCCACAACTGTAGGTGTTTTTGTACTACTGCATTTTAATTTGATTTTCCCATTAAGTGGTAGTTGAGTTTTTTGGTTTTTGGTGGGGTTTTTTTTGGGTGTTTTTTTTTTTTTTTCCTTACTAGTAAAGAACTGTTATTCCTATCCTCGTATCTTTGCCTGAGAGATGGGGACAGAACACACACCCCTGGCCACACCCTGCACTGCAGCCCAGCACAACATCCCTGGGATGCCTCTCATCAGCACCTGCTTGGTGTCTCCTGCTGGATGTGACCCTGCTGGGTCTGTTCTGGCTTTGGTGGGCAAGCAGCAGCTCTGTGCCTGTGAAAGGACTTGTCCCCCGATTGCTGTGTGGGCAGTGATGAAGCCGTATCATCACACAGTCTGGATTCCACCTCCCAGCGGGGTTGGAATGTGTGTTTTTTCATAGCTGATTTGTTACAGAGCTGTGGCCGTTTCATTTGTAGGAGTTGTTGATAATTTTTCCTAGTTCATTGTGCCTCTGCTGGGCCTCTCTCCAAGAGTTCTGTGTGGTTTAAGAGAGGATTTTTCTCCTTAACAACCCCTTATCCCCTTCTGCCACCGATCCTGGGGTTTCCCCTCAATGGATTTAATAAAAATACTCTCCAGGCTTTTCATCAGCTGAGAAAAATGAGCCCGCCTGCCTCGCTGCAGCTCTGCAAACTTTCCAGCTGATTTGGTGACGCTGTGGCCAATTCTGCTCTAACTCCTCGTGCTGTCGGGAGCGCGGCTTTGAATTCGCTGCACGCTGAGAGCAAACGGGGGCTGGGGAGGGGAGGTTCCCGTGCAGATCCTGGTAATTGCAGCCAGGATGCACAAATAAAATGTTTAAGTGTGACACCGTGACAAAGCTGGCTGGAGCAGATGGAGTCCCCCCGGCTTGTGCTGGCCTGAGCTGAAGCTGCTCCGATGCGCACTGCGTGCCCGACGCCGGTGATTTCTGATGGATTTTCCCTCCAGCCCAAATAACAGGCCCAGAATTCTATGTCTGAGCTCCAGCTCAAGGGAACAGCACAGGGCAGGCTGTGGATTTGCTGGGGTTTTTTTTTCCCTCTAAATGGATCCAACATTCCAGAATTTACCCAGGTCTCCTGACAGCCGTGTTTTCTGATCTGGCAGGTTATAGAAGGGGGGTTTGATGGTGTGGCTCCACCACCTGAAGCTGAATTGATAGCTTTGCCCCAGAAATAATGCTGGACAAGGCAGTTTCCCCGTGGATCTTGTCCATTCTCTTAGGAAGGTGCTCCTGACATGGACAGAGGTGCTCAGCTGCACAGCCTGGGCCTTTTTGGGTGAGGTGGCTGACAGGAGAGGGGATGGTGCTGTGCCCACCTTGCCCCTCTAGACTCTCACAAGATTTCAGTGTCTGTCAGTGCCCTGTAACCCAGCTAAACTGGTTTTGCTGCAGCTCAAGACAGCAAGTCTGGTGGTCCTTGGGATCAGCCCGAGGGGAAGGATTCAGGGTGGATTTGGGGAACTTCCAGCCCTTGGGATCAGCGTGGAAGGCTGGGGGTTGTCAGGGGAGAACACGAAGCCCCCACGCATCAGCAGGTTACACTGGGACAGGGGAAGCTGGTGGAGCAATGACTGCCAGGACGTGGTGGAGATCCAAAGCCATTTCCCCTTTTCAGGTCCCCAGTCCCCGGGGACACTCGGCCGTGGCCGTGGAGCCCTCTTGCCCCGAGCTGAGCCGAGGTAACAATCTGTTCCCAGGGAGCCAAGACGTGTGCCTGCTGATTTCCCAGATTTTGAGCCTCTGGCAGGCTGCCTGCTCCACAAGGAGGTGGGAGCAGAGTTAACTCCATCGTTGCCACCCTGCGAGCTGCACAAACAGGGCTTGGGAATGCCCTCGGTCCTCCTGTCTCATTCTGGCTCTTCCTGAATGACTGAGGTTTGGTCTGAAGGGTTAAGAAGGATTTTGGGGATGTTAAAGAGAGCCTGGCCTGGCTGTCCCCTGGCAGCTTGTCCTTGGGGCCGAGTGGTCCCCACAACCACGTGGTTGTCTCCAGACCCACCAAGGCAAAGAACAGCAGGAACTTTGCACCTCCTGGGTTGCAGGAACAAAGTTATTTCATGCTTTGTTCCACCTCCCGAGGTGACTCCAGTCACAATCCTTCCTCATTCATAATTTCTTCTCTAAATTAGTTCTGCAATGCAAAGAAAAGACACTATTTATCTGAATTTCAGACTGTCTGTCTGATTCTTTTCCCCCGAATTTGTGGTCTCTTCTGCTTGTCCTGTGTTGCAGGTTTTCTCTTTATACGTCCCTTTCCACTCTCTCCATGTTATGTGTCCCACCGATGACTGCTGGATTAAGACAAAGGGTTTTCCCTAAATATAATGGGGAATTTTCAGCCCTGGAAATACTGGAACAGCCTTGATGAGAAGTATTTGTGTATATACAGACATATGTATTAAATATACTTTTGAATATTTAATATTTTTATTTTTAATGTGCTTTTAAATATATTTTTAAATATATCCATTTGGTCTCATCTGCTCTTTAGGGCTAATAACCAATGTAAGAAGTCTGCCTTGTGGTTTCTGGCCATATGAAGTTTTTGGCAGAAGCTTTCTAAGATTTTATCTTTCCCTTTCAAGGCCATGCAGACAATGTCTTTTGTACATACTTTAGCTCTTCCCTGGTCAAAAGTGAATATAGAAATCCTAATGAAAAAGTTAAGCCAAAAGTGGATCTTCTTTGATGCCTCATCCCTGACAAATCAAAGGGAAGTGTGCCTGGCACTCCCATTCTGTCATCATTTTCCTCATTTTTCTGCCTGTTTCTAAGAAACTGTTTTTCTAAGGAAGTGTTTAATTATGTAAAAGCCACTTGAGACTGATGGCAGCCCCTCCCGTGGTCTGGCTGAGCCCTTTCCAGAGTGGAGCACTATTTCTGGGTGTGTATCTCAATTTGCAGCCACCCTAAATTCCAGGATCAAACCTCCTCTTCTCGGGCAGGAGCTTCTTACTCCTCCGAGTGACAAAGTTGTCTTTCATCCCATCTGTACTTCCAAGAACTAAGACTAATGATGATCTTAAGCTTATAAATCTCTGTCCACTCTGCAAAGCACTGAGATTTGCTGTAGGACACACAGGTTCATCCATCCAGAGGCAGAGTGTGTGGGAAATGAAGAGATGTCCTTTTAAAGCTGCTGTGAGAATTTGGGCAGTAGAAGACAATGATTTCTTGGATAGACCTCTGTCCGGCCCAGTGCCCACAGTTTTGCCATGCCCTTTAGGGATCATAGAGTCATTTAGGTTGGGAAAACCCTCTGAGATCATCAAATCCATTCCCCAGCACTGCCAAGATCACCAGTAACCCTCAAGTGCCACATCCACATGGGTTTAAATCCCTCCAGGGATGGTGATTCTACTACCTGGGCAGCAGTGCCAGGGCTGGACAGCTCTTTCAGGGAAGAAATTTTTCCCAATATCCAGTAGAAACCTCCCTTGGTGCACCTTGGGGCTGTTCTCTCTCCTCCTGTCCCTGTCCCTGGAGCACAGCCCGATCCCCCCCAGCTGGCCCCTCCTGTCAGGAGCTGTCCAGAGCCCAAGGGCCCCTCTGATCCCCCTTTTCTCCAGGCTGAGCCCCTTTCCCAGCTCTCTCAGCCCCTCCTGGGGCTCCAGACCCTTCCCCAGCTCCGTTCCCTGGACCCATTCCAGCCCCTCCATGTCCTGTCCAATGCTGGACACAGCGCTGTCCAGCTGAAGGATGACCACAGCAAATGGGTGAGGCAACCCGAGACATCACCTGCATTCTGTGCCCAGGCTGGCAGGCCTTGGAGTGTCACCAGCACCCAGCAGCTCTGGATTCACCTGAGCCAGGTGGGCTCAGGCCAGCTCCCAGCAGCTGGTGGCTACCGGGGCTTGGCTGTGTTGGGCTGGCGTGCCCCGCCAGCCGTGGAGTCAGGAAGGGCTGGTGCCTGTCCCCTGGGGAGGGAGGCACTGGATCTCAGTCAGCTCTGTCTGCCTCCATCCCTGCCCTTGGAAGCTGAGCACTCCCTGTGGAAGGACAACACAGAGAAAACAGAGTGGGGATGCTTCTTATAATGGAAGCTCTGCTCCCCCTCCCCCTGGAAGAGCGACTATTTCCAGTAAGTGAGCAGGAAGGCCAGCCCTGGCCACCAGAGAGTATTTAGGAGTAATTGAATCACTGGATTAGCTAATGCAGCATCCATTAGGAGCCCATGCCATCCCCAGAGGACTCGGCAGACATAAAGGAGCTCGAGGAAGCCGTGAGCGCTTCATGTATGTACATAAACCTCCTGCTTCCAGACTATAACTTTCTTCCCGGCTGACAACACCAAGGTGCTGCTGGCCCTCCTCCATCCCCCTCGGCACGAGGTCTGAGCTTGTCCAGATGGCCCTGGGAGGTGGAGAGAAGCCCAAGCAGTCGCTCACAGCTGATGTGGGGGTAGGGGGATGGCAGCAGAGCTCCCAACTTGGCTCCTCTCGGGGTGGAGAGGAGCAGTTGGAGCGTGCGGAAGCGCTCGGGCAGATCCGGGCTGGGGAAGGTTCTGCAGGCTCCAGACTTGGCCCGGGGCACGGCGCGCCTGGCAGATGGTGGGGAGGAGTGGGTGTGCAGCGCGAGGAAAGATTTAAACACAGAAGGCCAACTCCTCACCCAGCCAGGGGAAACGTGCTTTGCCCAGGATCCGCTGGCAGCCGTTCCCGCGCGGTGGCCGGAGCTGGTGCTAGCCCACAGTGTTATTTCAACTGGTTCCTGGCAGCGAAGCTGTGCTGGGGGATTTCTGTTCTCCTCCTTGAGGAGCAGCAACACCCTCCAGATGCTGCAAACTTAAGGCTGTGCCTTGAATTCTGGAGGAGGGACAAGGAAGAGCTCGCCTGGGTGATGGAGCAGGGATTAGAGTGTTGCAGGTGGGTCTGAAGCTTCACCTCCTTTCCAGCTGGGTCCGCCAGGTTCAGCGTGCATAAAATTGCTTTAAACAGTATGGATTTCATGCCAAGCTCTCCAAAGAGAGAAGCACAAGTCCCGCTACGTGAGAGGCTTAAATCTCAGCAAAACAACACATGGGGCTGCTAATCCTAATTCACTTACACAAGCTGCTCCATCCTTTCTTCCACTTTGAAGTGTCCTTATTTAACAGGCAAAATTGATGGAAGTTTGCGTGGTGGTGGAGCCTTTCTCAAACCGGGTGAGCTGATTCCCTGTCTCTCTCTCCCAGGGTGACCAGTTCACACGTTGCTGTGGGAAGGGGAGGCCCCGTGGCAACCCAAATATAGACACACACGAGGAAACAAATGCTACCCCCTGTAAATTTTGCCATCAGCAGCTGGAGCGGGACACACCATTGCTTAGCAGGAGATTAGTTTTGCAGGCTCCGTGTGTCTAAGGGGAGAATCATCTATTGTTTGCCATTTAAGATTTATGGCATCTCTGTTTAGAACTGAATAATTTATCCTGAATGAGCCCTGAAACCCTTTGGCAGTTACAGTGAGAAGAAAGAGCACCCCAGGAAAAAAATAAAAGGGGGGAGGGGGAAATAAAAAGGAAAAAAAAAAGTTTCACCCTAATAGGAAAAAAATCAGCAGAGGTTTGAGCGAGGGGAGGGGGTGGGTGAAGGGTCGGTTGCTCTGCTGGAGACCTCGGTGGTTCTGTGTCCTTTGTCATTACTTTATAATGATCAACTCCGTCGTTAGGAGCCATTCATTCCCGCTTAGCCTGCGATCTGACGCTGGTTTGATGGGATCCAATTTAGCATTTCACTCTGGGCTCCATTCCATGGCCATTTGGGTTTGGAAGTGAAAGGCAGTTTGATGGCGCCTTGATGGTGTTTTAAAGTGCCGTAAAAAACGCTGGCGAGGCAGCTCAGTAAGGGCGACATCATCCCCGGGCCCGCTCTTTGAGGCAGCTGCTTTTCTTTGTCCTAAAACTTGGGCTAAAAGAGAGTGGAGGTGCCTTGTGCCCTGTTTTGGATTGTTTATGGGATGAGGAAAGCAAAAGGAAAAGGGGGCCTTGCACCAGCCCCTGTGGCTCACCTACATGAAGGAAACTTCTGAGGGAAAATTGCAGGAGACTTGTCCACCCCTGAGATCTGCACCCAGGCACAGCTTCCAGTTTCACAGCTTCATCCCAGTGTCAGAGAAGAGAATTTATCTGAATTCTCCTGCTTCTGGGGAAAGGGCATCAAGAGCTACATTGGTTGTATCCCATGTCTTGGTGACTCCTGAGGTGCAGCTGGTCCCACAGCCAAACTGCTGGGGCTGGAAATACGGGTTTGAACAGAGCAAGGCTTGCCCCAAACCTCCTCATCACAAAGGTTTAGGGTTGTTTTTTTGGTTTTTTTCTTCTTTTTTTCCTCTCCTAAATATCTGACTTTAACTCTGGTTTTGAGCTCCCTGGTTCTGGAATCAAACACAGCAAACCACTTCTGTTTCCTTTTTCCATCCAAGTGGAATCGGGGATGTGAAATGCTCTGTAAACTCAGAGTCAGGCATTTTAGAGAAGCTTTGCTCTAGATAAGCCCTTGAGCCTCCTCTGGGTTACTCAGTTCAGTGTCCAGAGGGGATTGAGCTCTCTAAAAATTGGGTTCAGCCCAAGACACTCCCTCAAATTAAATAATTTTCTCTTCTTCCAAGGATACCAAATTTTATTAAGCCGTTGCCGTCAGTCTCCTCCTGATTTTTTAAGCTGGTGTGAACTAGGAATAAGTCAGGATAAAGCTCTTTTTTCTTCACTTAGTTCCATCCAAACATGTTTTCTTCAGAGCTGTACTCCATGGGTTTAGTGTCTCTTTGATGTCTGGGTCTCGAAATACTCATGCAGGTGCTTTACTACTTTTCCTGTAACCGTGTCCTTCAAATTCCTTTGGCTTGACCATGATTAGCAAGGGAACACCAGAGGCTTTCCCCTGCAGGTCACTGACTCAAAGTCAATCCAACTAAAGGATATTTCCACGGACAGGAACTGCTCTCCAGGTCAGAGGGTCACTTGTCCAAGGGAAATTAGATGACCTTTTCAGCCTCTTGAGCAGAGGCAAGCAGCAATTACAGAGCAAGCTCAGAAATGGCATCGCTGAAATCATCCAGCGTCCTTTCTGTCTTCCCAAAGCGGGATGCCAAGCTCCCTCCAGAAGAACTAACTTTAATGGAAGTGAGAAAGACAGTTGGAAACCCCCTTTTTATTTTTATTCCATGGGATTACATTGAAGTTACAGCTGGATGAAGACATTTCTATCTTTACATTCTTAGAAGTTTTCAGTTCAGTGAAAATATTAACTTGGGAAGACAAAGGCTGGGAAATAAGAAAAACTGATTCCAGTGGATCACTCTCTGCTGCCTAAAGAGAATTGAAGCATTTTTTTCTGGTTGTATTTCTTGATAAGCATCTTTCTCTGTGATTTTAGAGGATAAGGGGTGCTGGAACCTTGTTAGAGATTTCGTTCCCTGCTTATGGCAGGGGGTTGGAACTACAGAAACTTTACAGTCACTTCCAACCCAAACCATTCTGTGATTCCATGATTTATTCCTGGCAGGAAACCTCCCACTGTGGGAGAATGAATCTAAAGGCAAGTGAGAAATGCTCCCACCCAAACATTTCAGGTTTGAGCCACTGAGCTGCTGGTTTTGGTGCTGAAGATGCTGCTGGGAAAACAGTGTAGTTTGGGAAAAGAAAAAAAAAATAATGCTTTGAGAAATAATTTGTGATGGAAAAATCACATTTATTCCGAGATGCACAGCTGAAAATGGAATTGCCCCAGAGGGTGGTGGGCACTGCCCAGGCTCCCCAGGGAACGAGCACAGCCCCAAGGCTGCCAGAGCTCCAGGAGTGTTTGGATAATGCTCCCAGGGATGCACAGGGTGGGATTGTTGGGGTGTCTGTGCAGGGCCAGGAGCTGGAATGGATGATCCTGGTGGATCCCTTCCAGCTCAGGATACTCCATGATTCTGTGAACTGTGAATACCATTTTAACAGTACACTGTGGATGAGCTCATGGCCAACAACTGCCAGCCTCCAGCTATCCCATCTTCAAAACAATGCATTATCTTTATTATTTTTGTTCCCAAATGTCATCTGCTTTATCCCCTTATAAATATTTTGGGATGTACAGCACCACGAGCTACAGGGTTCCAGCAGCAGCAGGATCACGAGCAATGCAAACAGACCTGAGGGAAGGTACAGACTCCAGCTGGGGATAATAAAGCCATGTTGGGATGGACAGAATGACCTCTTGGAGGCCAAACTGAGTAAAATTTGAGCTATTTTGGCTCAAGTTTTAATTATTTGTTCTCTGCTTACCCCATGGTAATTTTTTTTCATCTCAGCTTTGCAACTGCAGAGTTCTCACATCATTTTTCTCTTGGGGAAACTGAGGGCACTTTGAAGGGCTGTGTGAAGTGATGTTTGTGGACTGGCTGTCACCAGTGAAAGCCAACGTTAGGGACAGAAACCAAGCCCTGCAGGGCTGATGGGGAGCGCTGAAGATGAGTTTGAATTTTACCTAAATGTTAGTTTAACTTTCCCCTCATCCAAAACTCTCTCCCAGTTTCTCCAGGCTCTGAATCCCTGGGAACATCAGCACAGGTGTGAGCCAAAGCTTGGACTTTGCCAAGGAGATTTTTCTCAGGCAAAACACTCCTGGTCCAGCTCAGGCATAGAAATGGATGGGCAAAAATGGGGAAGAAAAGGTTCTTTTTGTTTGCCCGGCAGGGAATTTCTGTTTAATCAGCAGTTGTTTGCAAAACCAAACACTGGCTGCCATGAGCCGAGGTCCAGGAACATCAACATCTGGGCTCTCTGCCAGGGCTGTGGCTGAGCTCCAAATGGTTGGTGAGCAAGGAGGAGGTGGGAAAGTGGCTCCCAGAACTCTGCAGTTGGCGGGACTGGTGTTTGCTGCAGTGCAGGGACAGGGACAGGGACAGGGACAGGGACAGGGACAGGGAAAGGGACAAATTCATCTTCTCTGGCCCCAGCTGCCCAGGGCAGGGCTAGAGTTGCATCCCTGAGGCACTCAAAGCCACTTGGGGACATGGTCAGGGGTGGCCTTGGCAGTGCTGGGATCTTAAAGGCTTTTTCCAAGTTAAGATTCCACGATTCTGTGGGATTGGGGTTGCTTTGTGAAGCACTTCAGTCATTCCTGTGGATGGGATTCCTCCACTGGCCACCCAAAACCAAAGCTCAGATCTCCCATCCCAAGGAGAGGACCAAGCTCTCAGAGAGTTTTGAGTCCCTGTAAAAAGACAGGAATGGGTTCTGATGGGTGCTGATAGAAATGGGAAGTCCTGCAGGTTCTTTGGGAAATCAGATTTCCCCACTTGGGTGCTTGGTTATGAGCCTGGGGGCTTTTTCTGCAGGAAGTTCTTGGATTTATTTGCAGGTTGCTGGTTTTGGAAAGCAAACAAACAAACACATAAATTAAAATAAAAGAAAAAGGAGAAAAAGAAACAAAAGAAAAAAAAAAGAAAAGAAAAAATAAAGTGAGGAGAAGAAAGAAAAAGCAAAAGAAAAACAAGAAAAAACAGAAAGAAAGAAAACAAGAAAAAACAAAAAACAAAGGAAAATTTTTAAAAAAGAAAAAAAAAAAAAAACAAGGAAAAAAAAATGAGAAAAGAAGAACCAGAAAAAGAAAGAAGACAAATAGAAAAGAAAACAGGAAGGAAGAAATAAGAAAAAGGGAAATAAAAGGAAAAA
>VWZN01003165.1:8033-34767 GCA_013396955.1 Regulus satrapa
GTTATCAACCCTGATTATTTGTTATCAATCCTAATTATTCATTCTCAATCCTGACTATTCATTCTCAATCCTGACTATTTGTTATCAATCCTGATTATTCATTCTCAATCCTGATTATTTGTTATCAATCCTGACTATTCATTCTCAATGCTGATTATTTGTTCTCAATCCTGATGATTCATTCTCAATCCTGATTATTCGCCTGCAGGGCCAAAACTTTCCCTTCCTACTGAGGAGAAAAGGATGAAAAAAACCCAACCCAGCAGCAGCACAGGGCATGCTCTGGGCCACAGCATAAAAATAAAATCATTTATTAAATAAATAAATTAATAAAACAATGGAGATGAGGATTTTTCCTTCAGCCTTCCCTGCCTTTTGCAGGTGGATTTCAGCGCTCTGCCCGAGGAGGTGAAGGCCCTGGCCGGGGAGGGCTGCAGGGCCCTGCAGGAGCAGCACTACCCCGGCGCTGAGAGAGCCTTTGGGCAGCTGCTCCACATCCTCTACAGCACGGGATTTTCGGTACCAATCCCCCAAGCCCCTCCTGCCTTCCCCCACAATCCCTAGGGTTGGATGGTGAAATCAAGAATGATTTGATTGAATTTTGTTATCCCTGCTGAGAGCCTTGAATATTCCAGAAGTCACGGTAACCTGTGAGAAATAACCTGCTTTTCCTCCCAGAAATTCAAATTCCTGCACTCCTTCCTTCCCCCAGAACAACCCTGATTATTCATTATCAACCCTGATTATTTATTTTCGATCCTGATTATTCATTCTCAACCCTAATTATTAATTTTCAATCCTAAAGATTCATTCTCAATCCTGATTATTCATTCTCAACCCTAATTATTCATTCTCAATTCTGATTATTCATTCTCAACCCTGATTATTCATTCTCAACCCTAATTATTAATTTTCAATCCTAATGATTCATTCTCAACCCTGATTATTCATTCTTAATCCTAATTATTCATTCTCAATTCTGATTATTCATTCTCAACCCTGATTCTTCATTCTCAACCCTAATTATTAATTTTCAATCCTGATTATTCATTCTCAACCCTGATTATTCATTCTCAATCCTAATTATTAATTTTCAATCCTAATGATTCATTCTCAATCCTAATTATTAATTTTCAATCCTAATGATTCATTCTCAATCCTAATTATTAATTTTCAATCCTAATAATTCATTCTCAATCCTTATTATTCATTCTCAATACTGATTATTCATTCTTAATTCTAATTATTCATTCTCAAGTCTGATTATTCATTCTCAATCCTGATTATTCATTCTCAATCCTAATTATTAATTTTCAATCCTAATGATTCATTCTCAATCCTGATTATTCATTCTCAATCCTGATTATTCATTCTCAATCCTAATTATTAATTTTCAATCCTAATGATTCATTCTCAATCCTGATTATTCATTCTCAATCCATTTGCAGTTCCAAAACGCTCCCAACTAAAATCCTTGGAAGAGGAATATCAAATATTTGCATTGAATATTGTGGGTTTTTTGGGTTTTTTTTTGTTGGTTGGACTTGATGACCTTAAAGGTCTTTTCTGTGATTGTCAGGTGGGGTTTGGTTCATAGGAATGAAGGATATAAGAGGATTTTGATTACAAATTCTGGGAAATTTGGTGTCTGTGTATCCTTACCCAATCAGCCACCGACCTAAAGGTCATCCTGGTTTTCTCTTAATTAATTTACAGTATTTTGAATGTGTTTTTGTTGTGCTCTGGTTATAATTTCACTCTTTTTTTTTTTTTAAGCAATTTGTGAATATTCTTAATACTAATTATGTTATACTCCTCTATGGGCATGCCACTGCCCTCCTGGGAATGGGACATCCTGAGGTAGGATATCAATTTCTTTGTATTTATTTTTCAATTATTTTTATTTATTTTGCATTTAAATGCTGCCTTAATCCAAATTTCTATCCAATAAAATTCCTTTGTAAGCCTTCAAAGGGGTAAGTATCAATAAATTACAGTCAATGATTTTTATTTCTTCTCTGCACTGATGTTTTGAACATAAATATTCTGCTCCTAAAAGAAGACCCAGAAGCTGCTTTGGGTTCTGGAAAATGCAAAACCAGAACTGGGGGTTGGTTCTTTTGGCTGCAGCATAATATTCAGTGTCTTAAAATGAATTAAAAAATAGCTGAGCCCAGTCATTTAATTCCTTTATGATACAGCAAGTCCGTGTTTACAGAATAAATGGGGTTTTAAAAAAAAAAAGAAAGAAAGGGAAGCTTTGCCTGTGATTACCAGGCTGTGTAATTTCATTTACAGTTCCTAAGATGATCAGGGAATAGGACACAGACTCACTCTAAAGGGGGAAAAAACCAGGAAAAGTGAAAATCTCCTGGCAAAACTCTGTGTATTTTGTCTCTCATTTCTTTTGAAGGCATTGGCAAAAGCTGAAGATGAGTTTAAGAAAATAATGGAGGAATATCCAGAAGAAAGTTGTTTTTGTTTGGCACACTATGGAATTGGAAGGGTTTACCTCAGGCAAAACAGGTTGGTCTGCTGGAAAAAAAGTCAGGGAAAAATCGTTTATATTTGAGGGACTGGTGGGGCTTTAATTTTTCTGGGTTAATCATGACGTGCATCCATCAGGTGGATTTTAATACAGTGGATAAAATGCAGGGGATTCCACACATTGGATTTAATGCAGTGGATTTTTATGCAGTGGATTCCACACACTGGATTTAATGCAGTGGATTTTTATGCAGTGGATTCCATAAATTGGATTTAATGCAGTGGTTTCCAAAAACTGGATTTAATGCAGTGGATTCCATACATTTGATTTAATGCAGGGGATTCCACACATTGGATTTAATGCAATGGATTTTTCTGCAGTAGATTCCATATATGGGATTTTATGCCATGGATTCCATACATTGGATTTAATGCAGTGGAATTAATGCAGTGGATTTTTATGCAGTGGATTCCACACACTGGATTTAATGCAGTGGATTCCATACATTGGATTTAATGCAGTGGAATTAATGCAGTGGATTTTTATGCAGTGGATTCCACACACTGGATTTAATGCAGTGGATTCCATACATTGGATTTAATGCAGTGGAATTAATGCAGTGGATTTTTATGCAGTGGATTCCACACACTGGATTTAATGCAGTGGATTCCATACANTCCACACATTGGATTTTTATGCAGTGGATTCCATACATTGGATGGAATGCAGTGGAATTCATTCCAGTGGAAGTTTGTTCCTGCTGAGGAGCTGGTGGCAGCTGCTGAAAGGAGCAGATCTGAGGGAATGTTTGGGATTCAGGGATCACAGCCCTGCAGAGGGAAAGAACAAAACCCCTCTTTGTCCTGGGGGGAAAATGCACCCTCAAGAAACGGGGCTTTCTCTCATCCCTGAGGAACTGCAGAGTGACCTTGCCCTGAAATGAGGCTCCAGGGAGGCAGAAATTCCCTGGAGCTGGCAAACAGGGAAGTGTCCCTGAGCTGGCACATCCCACAGGCCCAGGGACAGCACGAGGAACAAAGGGACAGCAGAAGGTTGGAGCTGCTCCCACCTTCCCAGGGCTTCCTGGGGGAGTTTCCCCCTCCTGGGAGAAGGAATCCGGGCTGCCCTGGGGGCAGGAGCTGTGGGGAGCTGGTGGAGGAGGGATTTGGGATACCCCTGGTGCTCTGTGGCATGGAAATCCCCCCTAAAGGCTCCTGGGGGGCTGGCTGGGAGCTCCTTACCCAGCTGTGATCCTGCTCCTCTGGGGGAGAGGGGAGAAATTCCATGGAAAAGCTCCAGGCTGGAGGTAAAGACACTTCCTAATCGCTCACAGGAAACACTTAAACATAAAACTTTTAAAAAACCCCAACTTATGGAAATAGAACATGGGGAGTGGGAAGCTGAGTCAAACAACTAAAATCACCTTTCTCCTCCCTTCCTTTATCCCAGGCTGGAATTCACTCCCTCATTCCTGACTCTTCTCCCTCTGAGCTGCCCACGAGGGATGTGGAACAGGGGAGGTTTTTTCCCTACTCCTGGCAGGGAAAGAGGGAGGTTTTGTGCAGGGTGGTTTTCCTTTGATCCCTGCTTTCCTGGAGGTGTGCCAGTGCCTTGCACACTCCAGCTGGGCTCACCTCCCTGCCCACCCCTGCCCTCCCAAATTTATGCCAGATAAAGAAATTTTGATAGGAAAAAAAATCTCCCCAAGCTCGTGCAGGCAGAGCCGTTCCCACTGTGTGAACTCGGGGAGAATTCTTGGAGTGCAGAGTCCTGTGTCCCCTCCTGCATTCCCACCTCCACGGATCCCTTGCCTCACACCTGGAGAGTTTTACTTCAAAAATAAAGAGAAAATGTAAGGAGCCAGCTGTTCTCTCCTCGCCCATCCTCTCTCAGTCAGCTCCTGGCAGGATAAAAGGAGTGCTGGAAGTTTTAGGGGTTTCCTCACTGGAGATCTCAGTGTGTTGTTTTACCTGTTCCAAACTCCAGGTTTGTTCATGCCCTCGACCAGTTCCTGAGGTCAAAGCTGATGATTGATTTCAAGATTGTCCCTGGAGTTCTAACCTGGCCAGGAACAACCCAAGTCATCGAGGAGACACGAATAGAGAATTTACAGGTATGGTTTAAAAAAATAGAAACAAGCAGTAAACGTCCTGCTCATCCCTGCCAAGATCCAGGGGAGGTGTGGGCTGAAGGAAGGATGGGAAGCAGCAGGGCAGGAGCTGTGTGAGGATCTGAGACCTCAGAGTGACCTGGCTGAGCTGGCAGGACACTGAGGCTGAAATTCCAGTCGAACCAATTCCAGTTCTCCTTCTTGCACACAATGGGAGTTGTGCAGTTTCCACAGGCCAGGGGGTTTGGAGAGCGAGCACTGTGTGAGCTCACCAGGTGTGGCCATACATTTGTCATTTATAATTTTATTTTTTTTCCATTTCTCATGTTTTTAATTTATCTTTTTTACAGTTTTTCGTTTATCAGTTTTTCAGATCTCATTTAGCAGAGGTGTCCAAGCAGGGCCTGGGTGTGGCACGAGGTCAGATCTTGGAGCTTTTTTCCAGCCCCAATGATTTTGGGATAATGTTTGATAAACCCCTCCTTGTATGCTCCCAAATTTCAGGTGTGAAAGCACTACAGAACTCTGAGGAGAACTTTTGACCAGCGAAGGAAGACTCACACACTAATTAATTTGATTTAAAAAGCAAGCTTTCCCTTTATTCAGAAGGGACAGTTCTTTTACACCTTTTCTCAATAGTTACACATATGTGCTCCATCAGGATTGCTTCACAGCAGACATTTCCATTAATATCGTGGAAAATCACAATAGTAAATCTTGCCCATTTTGCAGTCTGAGAACTAAACTCCCTTTTTTGTTCTTATCTTCTTACTGAGCAGGCTTGTACTTAAATTAAGACAACTTGGGTACTTCCCACATCCTGTTATCACCCAGCTGCAACTTGGTGGCCTTGACAATCCTCTGCGTCAGCAGGAGTGACAAACAGCTCGAGACAGAGCCAGGCTCTGAGGCCTGCTCATGCTAAATTAATCTGGTGCAGGGATTATTTATGCTAAATTACACAGTGGATTGATTGTATATTACTTAAATTACACAGTGGATTGATTGTGCAGATTCTCATTCTGTTTATACAAGGACAGTTACAAGCTTCTTCTTTTTCTCAGGTCTCAAGCCCTGTCAGAGAGGCTAAACCACCTCAGAGTTGTGCAGAGTTAAAAATCTCCCAACAGAAAACTGGTTAAAAATCTGAGCTGGCAAAGAAACTGAGAAGTTGAAAATTTCAAACCAAACCGGGCAGATTTTGACCACGTAGTTCCTGAATAAACCTTTGGAAACATCAAAATATAAAACATAACCTAAATATAAAAAATATATATAGGTGGTAAAATTCCCAGTTGGACTGGAAAAACCTGGCACCAGGAGCTGCTCTGCCCAGAGGCGTTTTGGGCACAGCAGAACTCAGAAGGTTTTTCAGTGGATGGACCCTATAATCTGTTTTATCACCTGGGCAGTGATAAAACCCTTTGGAATGGGTCAGGATGTGGGACACTCAGGCTCAGGATAAACCTGCATTTTAATATTTTCTCTGTGTGTTAAGCTGTGAGCACTCAGCTGCCAACACTTCAAGCAATCCCTGGAATATTTTGGCCATAAAAGGTCAATCTTCCCTGGCTTTCACTAGAAAAAAGTTGTGTTTTTTGGGATTAGTCACTGCTTTTCCAAGAGGGGATGTGTCTCACTGCAGTCCCCAGGAGTTTGTGAGTAGATCTTGAATCTTTTCCTGGTTTCTGTGCAGTTTGTCTCTCATAATTCTGTGTTTTCCAGATGGCTTTAAGGAATTATATTGAGGAATGTAAATTCCCTCCAGAGCCAGATGCCGTTTGTCGATATCAGCAGTGCCATGGCTACTCCAAAATCCAAATATATTTTACAGATCCAGACTTTAAGGTAAATTTTCAGTTGAGAAAGGCTCGAGAAGCAAAACCTGATGCATTTTCTGCCCCTCTTTAAATGCTCTGCTAAGCATTTTTCTCGTGGTTTGGTTTCAAGATGTTCACATTTTGCCATTTCTCATTTTTAGGGTTTTATACGTGTTATTTGCTGTCAGCAGTGCAGAGTGGAGTTCCACATCAGCTGCTGGAAAAAGCTGAAAACAACGAGCTACAGTGATAAGAATGATAAGGTGAGGCCTTTGCCTGAGTGGAATTTTTAATTTTTAAATTTTTTTTTTAAGATGGTAGCATTGAGGATGTCAAGGAATTCCACCAAATTCAGCAGCCAGGATGAGATGAAGGGAAATCAGGGACTCCTTAAAATATTCTGGAAGTTGCCTCTTGGGTGTGAAGTTGGAGGAGGGGATAAAAGAAGAAAAGATGCCACAGATTTTCCATTTTTTTTTCCCCAAGTCAGCTCTCAGGCAGCATCCAGGATGAGTTTAGGATTGTGCTTTCTTTAATTGCTTTGGTCACCTCAAATTAAGAAATGAATTTGTGTCAGGACATAAATGGTGTGGGAATTTAAATGCCTTTATAATGTGTGTCCTTTTCTCCTGTAGGATTTCCTTAAGGAAATGTGTTTTACTCCTGATTGTAAAGGCCTTATTTCAAAAATAGTTATTTTCAGTTCTTCTGGGCTGGTAAAATGTGAAGTAAGTATGGTTTTATTTTTATATGGAATTAATTACAATGTTAAGGGGGTGAAGGTGAGAATGTAACTGCAAAAAAAAAAAAAAAAATTGTGCTGCCTTAACAGCACAATTTAGGAATGTGAGGATTATTTAGGAAAATCCATTTGCTGTTGTAGTGGAGCAGGAATTGATGGTGTTGGATGGGGACTGGACTTCAATAAATGAAAGAATCCTTCAGGAATAACCCCCAGAGCCACGGGAAGATGGAGAATCCTCCCCAGGGCTGTACTGACCTGAGAGAAGCAGAAATGACTGTGGGGTTTGTGGTGTCATAACTCAAATTTAATTCCTGTCCTGTCCTTTATTTTGGTAGTTTGAACAAAAAATCCCAAAACACAAGGAGCCACCAGGAAGGGCCTGTATAAAACAGAAATGTTCCAGGTAAGATTTCTCCTGTTGGAATCGATTTGAGAGCAAAGTTTTGTAACTTTTACAAATATTTTGGAAAGTTACAAAAAAAAAAAAAAAGTAAATTCCATTATAATCCAATGGTAAAAGCATTAAAATTGTTCCACAGAATTTATTTTGTGTGAATGTTTAGGAAGTGTAAATAAAAATGTCTTTCATGCTGCTGCTGTAGTTACTGATACGCTGACCTTGGACATAACTGGGTTTGCAATTTCTTGGTCGAGTAACCTTTAAACAATGAGGAATGAGGCTGAGAGGACAAACAAAACAGATTTTTGAAAAGGAAAGGAATAAAATGTTAATATTTGGTTGAAAATACAGAGTGAAAATTGAAGCCAATTTAGACCTTTTTAAATGGGAGTAAAAGTTGTTCCCTCTTGAGGGCATTGATATTTTTATGAACTTTGTGGTCTGTGCTTCTAAATGAAGATCACTTTTATTTTATTTGTACTTTTTGATGTGATGTTTTCACCTCAATTCATGTTTGGCTGGCTGCTGAATTGGGTTTTATTTTTCCAGTCTCAGGAAGATAAAAATGAAGCAAGAAAAAAAACTGTGGCGAAAACGAGCGCGAGAAGAGGCCCGGAATTCTGCCAGGAAAAAAGCTGAGGAAAACCAGGAGGGAAATGAAGAATCCCTGCTCAGGCAGCACAGGGGTGTGTGGAAATTTGGATTTTTTTGGGGGGGCTGATTTCTCCATGGGAAGGGCAGGTTTGGAGTTCCCATCCCTTTCCAAGGAAAGGAGGTGGCACTCGGAGCTCTGGGGATCAGAGTTTGGGTTTGATGATCCTGGAGGGATTCTCCAAGCTCAGTCATTGATTCTGGGATTGATTCTGGAATTCTGAGTTCTCACAGAGCAAAGGGATCAGCGTTCTGAATATCCCAAGTACAGCAGAATCTTAATACATCACCCCCCCCAGTGAAAAAATCTGCTTTTTTTAGTTAAGACAAATTTTGTTTCAGTTCTGTTTTTATTGTCCAGACAGCTGGGGGATGTTACTGTGTGGTTTAATTACTGTGTGGTTTAATCCCTCCAAGAAAACTTTGATTTTTCCTTGGCTGGTTCCTCCAGAATCAGCCTGGAGAGGGGAAAGACTCCAATTCTGAGTGAACCCATTGAAAAAAGGATTTCAGGAAAAGCACCTTGGGACACTCCTAGAGGGAAAAAGAAAAATCTCAAATAAAGACAGACTGATCTCCTTCCTGCAGTGACCTGAAAAGCACATTTCAGATGATTGGGGAGAATAAAAATATTGCAGTTTAGGACTTTGTAGGCATTTAAAGCTTCAGCTTTTGCCTTGCTGGGTGTTGGCTGCTCCACCTCCAGAGCTGGGAACTTGCCCTGCAGCTTCTCAGGGCAAGAAAAAAGGGGGAAGCTTGGAAAATCTTATTTATTTTTTTTGTCTGTATTATCAACTTGGGATATAATTAAATCATCATTTCTGAGGATTCCCTGTTGGATTATTTGGGTGTATTTTTTTTAATCCCATGCTTGGGGTTCTCTGGGTGCCTGTTCCCTGTTCAATGGCATATTCTGGAAATTTGGGAGATTTTTGCCTTCCCTGTGGATTTGTAAAATCACTTTTATTTATTTCCTGTTCCTGATTTAAATCTTTGCTCTCTCCTTTTCTCTGGCTCATCTTCACTTGGGATCCTTGGAGCCACTGCAGGTCACTGTGACTCCATCCTAAAATCTTGGCAAGGTGTTTTATTTCATTGAACAACAATGGAAATCAAGGTTGGATCAGATTCATCGTGCTCGGAGTACACGGAAAAAAATAAATTGTTTAATATAAACCTTACATAAACAACACTTAAACGAACAAATTCAATCGCTTCAATAATGTAATTATCAGCCTCAAGCAAATAATTAGAAACACCCCTTCATCCAAATTATCCTTGCTTTTCAAATTGCCTTTAAGGAGATGAAATCTTGCTCCTTTGGTGCTTTTTTTATTTTTAAATCCCATCTGTTGCATTCTCCAGGCTACGGGCAGGATTTATGTGCCGGGGACCAAGTGCTGCAACACATCCGCCGCAATTCCGAGCACATCAGAGCCGCCGTGCCCGACCCTGCCAAGCTGCTGGAGGAGTTACTGGCGTGGGCAGTGATCAGAGAGGAGGAGTTCAGCTCCTCCTCCCCCGTCGGGGCCACTTCCCAGGAGGTGCTGGAGCAGCTCATCAGCTCCTTGATCCAGGAGAAATCCCGAGTGCGCACCAGGGCCTTCCTGCACGTGCTGAGCCGCCGGGGAGAGCTGGTGGATCCCAAAGTGCACAAGTGGCTGCAACACCTGGATCACCTGGGTGGGTTCTGGGGGGATTCCTTTGAACTTTAGCAGCTTCTTTCACGGTGGGGAATAAAGGCAGAAAAACCTTCTCCTCCTGGTCCTCCTTCTTTCTCCTCCTTTCTCCTTCTTTCTCCTTCTTTCTCCTTCTTTCTCCTTCTTTCTCCTTCTTTCTCCTTCTTTCTCCTTCTTTCTCCTTCTTTCTCCTTCTTTCTCCTTCTTTCTCCTTCTTTCTCCTTCTTTCTCCTTCTTTCTCCTTCTTTCTCCTTCTTTCTCCTTCTTTCTCCTTCTTTCTCCTTCTTTCTCCTTCTTTCTCCTTCTTTCTCCTTCTTTCTCCTTCTTTCTCCTTCTTTCTCCTTCTTTCTCCTTCTTTCTCCTTCTTTCTCCTTCTTTCTCCTTCTTTCTCCTTCTTTCTCCTTCTTTCTCCTTCTTTCTCCTTCTTTCTCCTTCTTTCTCCTTCTTTCTCCTTCTTTCTCCTTCTTTCTCCTTCTTTCTCCTTCTTTCTCCTTCTTTCTCCTTCTTTCTCCTTCTTTCTCCTTCTTTCTCCTTCTTTCTCCTTCTTTCTCCTTCTTTCTCCTTCTTTCTCCTTCTTTCTCCTTCTTTCTCCTTCTTTCTCCTTCTTTCTCCTTCTTTCTCCTTCTTTCTCCTTCTTTCTCCTTCTTTCTCCTTCTTTCTCCTTCTTTCTCCTTCTTTCTCCTTCTTTCTCCTTCTTTCTCCTTCTTTCTCCTTCTTTCTCCTTCTTTCTCCTTCTTTCTCCTTCTTTCTCCTTCTTNTCCATTTTGGGAGCCTTCTCCACGGCCTCAGCTCAGGGCAGGGCTCTCCTGGGGGCCTTTGAGCACAGAAATCCTGGAATTCTCTGTGCCCACCCTGTGCAGCAGCACGGGACAGGAGCAATTCTCTGTTTACCACTTTCCTTCCTTTTAAACAACAAAATAAAACTTTTCCTCTCGTTCCTTTCCCTGATTTTGACAAACCTGGCTGACCCAGGAGCTCTGCAGGGCTTTGGCCATGCAGGAAAGAGAGAATGGAACAATTTTAAAGTTGTCTTAAAATTCCAGAATGGAATGGTCAGGTTGGACGTGGGGGCTTGGGAGCAGCCTGGGGCAGTGGAAGAATTATTTGTAACAATAATCTGGTTTTGGAGCCTAAATAATGGTGGGGTTTTGCCATTAAACTTGGAAATAATTTTATGTTAATTAAAAAATTAATTTGCAGTTTCCCCTTGGATTTATAATTTTTAAAAAATGTGGAATTTTGGGATTTGGGGTTCTTCATTTTGTTCTGTCACATCCGTATCCTTCCACGAATTCATAGATCCAAATCTTGTTATTAGTATACAAATCATAATTGGTGAGAGTAGAATTTCTGTCAACCCCATCCCTCATTTTTTGTTTGCCTTTTCAAGGCACAACCACCTGTACATTTAATTTCTTGACCAGACTCTTCCCTTTGAAAAGGAATAGCACATTTGAAGCACTAAAAACTTAAAACTGGAATGAAATACAGGGATTTTTTTTTTTTCCTTTTATTTTTTCTTCAGGTCTGACAGCTACAAAAAACTTTCTCCTTCAATATGGCCAAGTCCTACAAGAGCTTGACCTCTCTATTTTAACCCCTCTGTGGAACCAGAAATACGGCAAAAAATTCGATTATGTGGAATCAAATAGTGAAAAGCAAGAAATTTGTGATTATTTCCTCACCCCTCCCCTAGAGAAATCCCGTTGTTTTATATGGCTTTTAGAAGAAAACAGAGAACATTTTCCAAGCCTCCATCAAGCTTTAGATGAATTCTTTGATAAAATGGGTGAGTAGGCAAAAGGGTGGAAGAAAATCCCCGATAAAAATCGGTTTTGACTGCGCGGTTTTGAACGTTCAGGTTCCGCAGTTTTGGAGCTGCTCTGGTGGTGGTGGATAAAGGATTAGAAGGAGAATTGCTGGGATTTCCCAGGGAAAATGGTTTAAAAAAAATAAAATTGTAAATTCAAGGAAATATTTCCATCAATCACCATGACTTTTATCCTTTCAACAGATGACCCAACCATTATATTAAAGAAGCAGGGAAATGAGAATTTATCAGTAAGTGAATTTTGTTTCTGTTTGGCCTCAGCTCAAAAAGACCTTTTTGCTCTTTCAGAAAAGGAAATATTTTGTGGCCTCGTCCTTGAGATTTAATCTCCTGTTTAAGCTTCCTTTTCTTAAATTATTTGGTATTTGAATGATTTAATAATAATTTTTTCAAGTGTACCTCGTTCTAAATAATTTTTTGTTTGGTGTCATCATTAAAATCCTTCCCACTTGGCAGAAATTGATTTTGTATTTCTGTTATTTTGATATCGCTTTTATACATTTTTATATAGTTAATTCTGGGTTTGAGTCACCCTCATTTGAAGTTTTTGTCTTCAGTAAAATTTACCTTTACAAATCCAAGATTTACTTTTGATTCAGAATAAAGCTTTAGAGTTCATTAAAGTACATGTTAAGAAAATGCAGAGTTTTAAATGTGCACACTAATAAAATGCAAAATTCTTAATTAATATATTAATAAAATGCAGGAATTCAATGTGCACACTAATAAAATGCAAAACTCTTAATTAATATCTTAATAAAATGCAGAAATTTAATGTGCACACTAATAAAATGCAAAATTCTTAATTAATATATTAATAAAATGCAGAAATTCAATGTGCACACTAATAAAATGCAAAATTCTTAATTAATATCTTAATAAAATGCAGAAATTTAATGTGCACACTAATAAAATGCAAAACTCTTAATTAATATCTTAATAAAATGCAGAAATTTAATGTGCACACTAATAAAATGCAGAACTCTTCATATATTAAGAAAATGCAGAATTTTAAAATGTACACTAATGCAGAATTTTTCAGGTATGCTTGAATAAAATGCAGATTTTTTAAGTGTACACCAATAAAATGAAGAATTTGAAATGCACACATAAATGAAATGCAGAATTTTTTTTTTTGCTTTTTCATTTCATGTATTGGGAAAATCCAAGAATGAAATGGAAGCCAGCACAATAAAACTGCTTTAATTTCAGTGTTGCAGCTTAAAAGAACTTGCAGTTATTCTGTTCATGTGTAATCCAAACCCTGTGAAGAATGAATTCAAATTTCATCTTTGTCCTTCTTGAAAAACCAAAGCAGCATTTGCCAATCCTTTGCCTTTATTTTATTTTCTGTTTCAGAATAATGAAATCAAGGTTAAAAACAAAAACAGGAAGAAAAATTTGAAAGATTCAAAGGTCAGTAACTTTGAAGCTGCTAAAGCAGATATTACCAAGCAGATACCATTTGATTAATTAATTGATTTAATTAACACTCAAATGATATATTTTTGTTAAAATGTATCAGTATAAAAGCTATTTTAAACTTTATTTATTACTAATTTTGGCTCTGACCAGAGGCACCTTCCACTGGCTTAATTCTGAATTATTGTTGTGATTTTAATTATCCGTGTGGGAAGGTGGGAATTCAGTGCAAAAAATCCATTTCAGGCTCAGGAATGTTGTTAATTATTCATTATTTATAGATTTTTAAATTGGAATCTTTTTCTGCCTGAATTTTTTGCTGCCTTTTGGAGGATTTTACTTTATTGAAAACCTCAGATTCTGCCTCGTGCTCTTGCCTTTTTATCATTTTTCTAGAATTTCAAGAGTAAACTTCAGATTTTTCTTCAGGATTTATTTTTCTGACTTAGGTGCATTTATTTGTGTATTTCTAAATTGTTAGATTATAAAAATGAGGACAACTAAAATGTCTGTAATGGTGTGGACAATAATTCCAGAGTCACACGTGGAATTAGGGATAATTCCTGCTTGTGGTAAATTTGTTACAGCCTCAAATTTAAAAGAGAAAGTTGGATTAAATTTTGATGAAACTGGTAAGAAAAAAGGGATTTTCTGCTGAATATCCCAATTTCTTCTCCCCAAATATGCTCTGAAGAAGAAATGAATGACTTTAATTAAGAATTTCCTTGCTGTGGCTTAGCATGGATAATTTTACCTGGAAACTTTGCAGTTCATAATGAACGTGATGAATTTAATGAACAAAATTCAGTGTAAATAAGCGACTCTCGGTCTTTGCAGTGGATTATTTGATTATTTTACAGGAGCTTTTTTGAGGTAAAAATTAAAATCTGTTTTAAATTAGTCTATTTTAGTATTATCCAGTGGAGTAAGTACAGCACCGCGACAAGAAGAGAAGATATTTATAGAAGAAAATAATTTGTGAGTATTTGGTTCAGATTTTATTACCCAATTTGCCGGGGAAGAAGAATCCCTTAAAAGCACCACAACTGGGTTAACTTTATTTTTTTTAAATTCTGATTTTTAAGGTACAGAGATTTTCCAGATGAACCCTTTGTAATCCCAGAATATCTCCAGGAGCAACTGGAAGAATTTGAAGCTCTCTATAATGCTTCAAATAATAACAGTTATCAAATGAATAATAATAATCATCCAGATCCAATCTGTGAGAATTTATATGAGTGAGTATAAATTTCTGTACTCAGCAGCTTCAGGGGGGTTGATTGTACTTTGTCATTTGAATAATTTTTTTGGATTAATTTGGAAAGAATTAATTAATTTTGGAAATCGTGGTGCGCGCAGCGTGTCCGTGAAGGAACAGATTAAACGTTTGTGAGATACATTAAAAAAACTTGAATTAATTATAACAATTCTCTCCTTTTTTTTTCTTTTTTTAAGTTATTTCTCTCAAATCTTGGAAGAACACGGCCCTCTGGAAATTAATAATAAATTACTGGTTGGGGAATACGAACATTTCCCTGAGGAGACTCGGAAGGTGGTGGAAGATGAGGGCGGCCTGAAGCCCTTCCTGCTGAAATCCCTCCGTTTCATTATGGTGGATAATCTGATCGGATTAAGGAAGCACTCGGTCCTTTTTGAAGGAAATCCAAGAAGAAACGGGAATCAAAAAGATCCTGCTGGGGAACTCCCAGGGAATTCCACCCACAGCAAGCTGCCCTTGAACCCCTACGCCCAGGAATTCAAGCCTCTCTCGTACCCTTCGCCAGCCCCTCCTGATTTAACAGATGATGAGGCTCCACAATACCTGCCCTGCTCCTTCCCTGCTCCCTGCACGCCTGGCAGTGCCCTGCAGAGCCACGCCGTGGATTTCATGGACAACGAGGCGCCATTTTCAGGGCTTTTCCTAAAGGCCTTTCCTCCCTCAGGCCCGCCTGTGCTTTTGCCTCAGAGCTCCTGGGGTTATCAATATGGAATATTGCCCCTGCCCGCTGCCCTGGTGCAGCCTGTGGTGATTTCTGCTGATGCTGCAGCTCCGTGGGGTCACGGGGAATCGGCAGCTCCATGTGGGAAACGCGGCCCTGAGGGGGAAATCCAGGACGGCAAAAGCCTTAGGGACCGGCTGGAGAGCTGCGATAAGGAGGGTTCTGCTTTTTCAAATGGTTCTGGTGAAGCTGAGGGTGGTAACTCGGTGAAAGAGGAGGAAGGAAGGAGAAATAAAGCTGGGATAAAGAGCAATCCTCACACGAGGATGGTGGCGGTTCAGGTAAGGAGTGGGAAGGGAGCACGGCCCGAGTGGTTCTGAGGGCAGCAGGATGGGCAGAGGATGGAGCAGCTCTGCTGGCAGGAAAGGCTGGCACAGCTGGGATTGTTCNTCCTGCCATGGCAGGGCTGGAAATGGGTGATTTTTAAGGTCCCTTCCCACCCAAACCACTCCATAATTCCTGAGAACTTCCAGTTTAAATTGCCACTTTGTGCGATTGCTCCTTTTTCATTTTTAATTCCTCAGAGCTGCTTGCTGAATTTTTTTTTTTCCTGAACTTTTTGCAGCTCTTTTCCCCTGGCTGTCACAGAAGGAACTGCTGCACATGAGTTTCAGCTTCGCTTTAGAGATGAAGCAAAGTCCTTCTGTGCTGTTACTGTCTCTTTTGTGATGAGTTCAGGGGTTTATTTCCACTTTCACAACATTTGGGGATTTGGATTTGTGGAGAAGAGGAGGCTCAGGGGGAAACCTCACTCTCCCACTCCCTGACAGGGGGGTGAGACACTTCTGCAAATCCTACTTTTTTGGCTTTGTTAAGTAACTCACAGAACTCCTTGGAATTTTTCATGGTCAGTAAAAATCAGGGAAAGAATAAAAAAAAATACCATTCAAAAACACCTCCACAATATTTTCTTTTCTCTTACCTTATTTATCGGCCTGGATTAGAGTTGGATTTGTAAAACCCTCAGTGAGGTACAAAAGCTCCAAACCAGAGCAGTTCATCTATGAACTGAAAAGATTTTTAATCAAATTTTTGGGGTTTTTTTTTGTGTTCTAGGTACATCAGGAAGTTGCTGATAGGGAAACCAATACTTCACCTTTCCATCCATTTGAAAATCAACAGGTAAGTTCTCTGCATCTTGATTTGCATTTCTCATGAAGGAAGTTAAAGGAATGGTCAAAAACTAAATAGTGAAACTGAAAGTTCTCTGAAAACAAAAGATTCTAACAGATATTTTGTCTTCTGGCAGTGTTGGCTGTTTCTGTGTTCTGTGTTGTCCTTGGAAACACCATCCAGCCCCACGAGGAGATGATTTTTGAGCTTTGCTCCGACATTTGATTTTTGTTCTGACAGCTTCGTTCTAAGCTCTTCCGATGTTGAATGTTTGTGAGGCATTTCCCCTCTCAAAACCTGGATTTAAACATTCCATTTGGGCATGGAGACAGTGTTAATGGCAGGTTTATGTCTGTCCCAGGAGATACAAGTGACAGAAAGCAGCCTTGAACTGGTACCAGCTCTAAATCAAACTGGTTTTTGGAACTGATTAATTCCCAGGGCGATATCCTCCGTGTGGAAAAGGAGTACCAGGTATTGAAGGAGCAGCTCAGAGAAGCAGAGGAGAAGTTTGAGCAGTTACAGAGCAGGAGCTTGGAGGAAATCAGTGCTTTGGAAGAGCTGCTGAAAAAAAGCATCGAAGAGACCAAGGTCAAGCTTTTCCCCCTGGAGGGTCCTGGCGTGGTGGGAGGTTCCCTTCCCACCCAAACCTTTCCAGGATCACAAACACCCTCAGGCTGCTCCAGCTGCTGGTGGGAATGAACCCCAAATTCTCCCTCCCCCTGTGCCTCCAGGTGTCCCAGAACGAGCTGGATTGGTTCCACCAAGACTCGGAGACGCAAATGAAGAAATGGCAGCAGGAGAAGAAGGAAAACCGAGAGAACTTCAAAGCCCTGAGGGCCACAGCTAAAAAACACTCGGACACCATCGAGAGGTAAAGAGTTGTCCCAAGATTTCCATGCCCTCCTTCTGGCAGTGCAGAGCTCAGAGCTCTCCAGGGCAATGAAATCTTTGGCTCTGAGGGCAGCCTGGTGTCTCCTCCCTGTGTCAGGTTGAAATATGGCCACGGCCACTTGCTTATTTTGAGGTTTTTGGCAGATTACAGGTAAATATCTAAAATAGCTTTTAGGTAACTGATGGAACTGATTTAGCAGTAATTCTCCCAGTCAGCTTTGACAACTCCCACTGTGTTTTCATGTGCTCTCTCGTTTTGCAGAGCCCAGACTTTGGTCCTTGGATGCATTTGTTTTGTCTTTAGTCTTAAGTGGTTTGGGGCAAATCTCTCCTGAGAAATCATCAGCCTATTTTCATATTCAATTATTTAATAGTAATGATTTCTTTTTTATATTTTAATTATTTTTTATAATTTTATTATTAATATTTATGTGTTCATAATATGATCATTATTAAGTTATAATTTTTTTAAATTAACTACTGCTTTATTAGCAATACATTTTAATGTATTTAGAATAGAATCCCTGAATAAAAAATTTGAGTTGGGGTGAATCTTAAAGAGCAGGGACACCTCCAGCCTGGCCTAGGACAATTCCAGGGCAGGGAATTCCATAATTCCTCTGGGATTAAACAGGATCTAAAACCTACAGATCATCCTGGTGGTTGCTCCACATTTGAACAAGTTCCATATTTGCCAACAAACCTTCTCCACAACAAGCTTAAGAAGTGTTTCATTCCTGTAGGTATTTGAAGACCATTGATGACAAGGAAAAGCAATATAACGTGTGTTTAAATACATTTCTGGAGACCAGGTAAAACCCATTTCCCTTTCAGCAATATTTACATTTTCCTGCTTCTCTCTGGGTAAAGGCTTAAGGGAAAAGAAGCACTTGAACCCATATTTCTTACTCTGAGTTTGCTTTTACTTGTCATGAGTAAATATTAATATTTAGCATAAAGAAAATCATACACTCATACATTTCCCTTGATTACATGACACTAAGTAGCTGTAAAAAAACCCTCTAAAATGGCATCGATTTAAAATCCTGTGAATGTTACTCACATATTTCATTTCTTTTTCTTTCACAGTAACAAATTTGCTAACGAGAAGGGCAAATTGGAAGAGCTGATAAAAAAGAGTCAAGGTGACAGCCAGAAGTGTGAGGAAAGAGCTGTGAAAGCAGAGGTACACCCCCCAAAAAAATAAAAATAAAAATCCTTCCAAGCCTTTTGTGAGAGTTGGGGTTGTGCTCCTTGGAGGTGGGGCAGTGATAGCAAAGATAAAACTGATTAAATATTGGAAGGGGATGGAAATTCCACTTGAAAATTCCTCCCTGTAGGAACTGTGTGTGCATTTTGTATCCCAGGACTCTTGTTTAAATTCTTATTAAAATCTTGATTTCAGGTTTTAATCCCTTTTTTTCTCTTGTTGCTTTTTTAAAAAACTTTTTTCTTTCTTTTTTTTTTGTCCCAGGTCTCAGTGCTCCAGACCTGGAAGGAAACTGAAAGCTGGAAGCTCCAAGGCACCATTGCCAAGGCAGAAGGAAATCTCAGGATGTTGAAGGCACTGATGAGGTACTGGGAGTTCCCACCAGCAATTCCACCACTCCTGCTTGTTGATTATTTCCCATACAATATTTATTTGATATTCTATCATTCGATCTAACATCATTTTTATGTTCTATAGTTATATGGAATAGATAATATTTATATAAACGATAATGTTAATATAAAAGTGCACAGAGTTGGGAGTGAATAATGCTGCCCCCCCAAAAAAAAAAATTCAGCTGGAAATTGAGTCTCATCCTTGTGTCTTTCTGAGCTGGGAAAATCAGATTATCTGGGTAATAATAATAATAATTCCAGTTATTTCTGCCCAGTATCCCTGGAAAGGGGCTACAGTGCAGCTGATTTTAACCTGAAAAAAATCCTTTGAAAACTTTAATTTAATTTAACTGGGATTAATTGTTGAGGGAGGAACTGTTGGAACAACACCATTGGTCCTAAAAATAATGGGAATGTTGGAGTNGCAGGAAACTCGGAGAAGTTCAGCTGTAAAATGTGATTTTTTTGATGAAGAGGGAGTTTAGGTTGCTGCTGACGCTTGGTTTTCCCTCTGCAGGCTGAGTATGATGAAAAGATGGAGCTGGTGAGAAACGGTGCCCGCCACTGCCTGAGCAAAGTGGAAATCGTGGATTTGCCTTGGCCTCAGGGACTTGTTGTGAGTGTCCCACCCCTCTGAGCAGCTCCAGGGCTGGAAATCCCCCTGGAATTGGGGCTGGCAGGAGCCCAGGAGAGCTGGAATGTGCAGCCCTGGACACAGGGAGTCCCAGCTGTGCTGCAGCAGGGGAGGCAGATGAGGCCGGGCAAGGCCAGGGAGCAGCACATTCCCAGTTCTGGCAGAGGCTCAGGCCTCCTCCAGCTTTCAATTTTCAACTTTCAGGAAGTTGAAAATGACTCTCTGATGGTTTTGTCCATTGTAGGTTTCCTGTAGCACCAAAATCCTGGGGAGGTTTGGTTTGGAAAGGACCTTAAGGATAATCCAGTTCTGATCCTCACCCCTCCTGCTGTCCCAGGCTCCAGCCCGGCCTTGGCCACTGCCAGGGATCCAGGGGCAGCCACAGCTGCTCTGGCAATGCCAGCCCAGCCCTGCCCACCCTGCCAGGAACAATTCCTGCATCCCAAAATCCCACCCAGCCCTGCCCTCCTTCAGCTCCAGGCCATTCCCTGTGTCCTGTCCTTAATTTGTTTCCAGCTCTCCTGGAGCTTCTTCAGGCTCTGGAAGAGGTTCTCTGGAGCCTTTTGGGATTCTTCAGGCTGAGCAGCCCCAGAATCCATTGGGATAAGCCCCATTTTGCAGAATCCTGGGGCTGGAAAAGCCCTCCCAGCCCATGGAGTGCCAGCTGTGCCCACCCTGTCACCCTGAGTGCCACCCCCAGGTGCCACCTGCAGGGATGGGCACTCCAGAGCTCCCTGGGCAGCCCCTGCCAAGGCCTGGCCACCCTTTCCATGGGGAAACTCTCCTGAAGGAATTCCCAAAGGGAATGAATGCATCTGGAATGGGAACAGCCCCAGAAATCTTGCTCACATTTTCTCATGGCCCAACAGCTCCACCAATGGTTTGCTCAAATCAAAGCAGTTTCTTCTGACCCCTCTGCTTGGTCCTTTTTATTTTTTTTTTCTGTGGTAAATCTTGTTTTGGTTTGTTTTCTTTATTTTCTTTTTTGTTCTGGGTGTAATTTAGATTCAGGGCTCTGTTCTAATATTTGACACTGTTATTACACTTTTCCTGGGCTTCTTCTGCAAGTTCCACTCCTGCTCTCCTGCATAATTCCCTGCTTATTTTTAGGTCTGTCCTTTATGGGCACAGAATCTAGAGACAATCACCACCAATTTACTGGCAGAGAGCAACTTCTGTGCCTCTTGTTCTGCCTTTGGAATTGATTTCTTCTGCGGTAACGCCAGAGTGACCTTTCAGAAGAGAAATAATCACGAGGTCAAACATCTGCCCTGCTGTGAGGGAGGTTTTAAGATCAACTGGCGTCACCTTTGGGATGCTGGGCACAACCAGGCCTGTCACAGCTCACGCTGCCGATGCTCCCGAGTTGCCCTGGATTTGTTTTAGTCACCTTTTTCCCTGTGCTTGTTTCCTAGACAACGCCTTCCATGTGGGACCCTGCCATTGTCACCTATTCCTCAGCGCCTGCCCCGCCCGCTGCCCTTCCCGCATTCTCCAGTTCTGACGGAAAAGCTCCAGCCCAGGCTCCGCTCCAAGCACAGAGCAGAGCTAAGGCAGCTCCTGCCGCCTCGGAGGCTCCTTCTGCAGCTGGGAAAACACATCCCAAAGCTCCAGAGGGATCCCATCCCAGCCAGCTCTCGCCGTCCTGCCCGTCGGGGATGGCTGGGACTGACACCCAGCACCTCCTGGCCAAACAGGAGAGGCCTTCGGGAATGCCAAACAACAAAAAGCTTCCAGGAAAAATGGGAAATGTTATTGCCCAGCTCCAGAGTATATTCCCAAACTACAGCAGGTACGGGATCGAAGAGTGGCTCTGAGAGCAGCCAGGGATGGTTTTGTTCTGCTGACAAGGGATGGGACAAGAGGGAGTGGGTTTGAACTGCCAGAGGGCAGCGCTGGGTGGGAATTGGGGCAGGAATCCTTCCCTGGCAGGGTGGGCAGGGCTGGGCTGGAATTCCCAGAGCAGCTGTGGCTGCCCCTGGATCCCTGGCAGTGCCCAAGGCCGGGCTGGAGCCTGGGGAGGTGTTCCTGCCGTGGCAGGGTGGAATGGGATGAGCATTCGGGTCTCTCCCACCCCGACCCTTCCCTGATCCCGGTGAGTGTTCAGGGCTTTCACCCTGCTTCCTGAGGCCACGGGGAGCAGGCTCCAGCTCTTGGGAAAAGTTGGTGTATTTTGGGATCCGGCAGAGCCTGCAGCGCTGTCCAGGGCCATCCCTGAGCTGCCTCTCCTGTCCCTGCAGCTCCGAGCTCCTGGCCTTCATCAGGGACGTGCAGAGGAGACACGGGAACGCCGCGGCAGGCCTGGGCCCCGAGGGCATCCTCAGCCAGGCCACCGAGCTCATCCTGGACCGCCAGCTCAAGGTACCGCGGCTGCAGCTGCTCCTGCCCCAGGGCAGAGGGAGCAGCAGAGCCCCAGCATCACAATTCCCTTTGCTCCCTGTCCAGGCGGCACCTGCAGCCGGCAGAGCCGTGCCCGGCCCGGCCTCCGCTCCCCCAGCGCCTGCCGAAGGAACCGGGCCCGCCCCTAAAAACTGCTCGGCTCCAAACCCCTCCCAGCCACAGCTGCAGCCCTGGGGCAAGGCTGGAGCCGCGCCCAAAGCCAGGTGGAGAAAGGACAGTGCTGTAAGTTCAGTGCTCTTGTACAGGAAAAAAAAAATAGCCTCGTTTATTTGGGGTACAAAAGCTTCAGGAGACTCGGGTTAAGTTCATGACCTCGTTAATTGAGTAGAATGCGTCGGTTAATTGCTGATGGTTCTTAAATAACCGAGTGTTCCTTTCCTGGCCAGGCCTCCAAGGAGGATCCCTGCAGCATCTGTCACGACCAGCTGAGCAGGGACTGCTGCGAGCTCGAGTGTGGCCACCACTTCCACAGAGAGGTGAGTTCTGCTCCTGTCCCCCTCTCCACCCCCTCCACACAGCCCCTTCACGCTGCCCTTCCCCTCAGAGCTTAACAGGGCACAGTTCCCTCCCCAGCCTCTGGCCCCCAACCATGAGGCTGTCAGAAAGCTTCAGCTGTTTCTAAAGTGAAGTGATTGACCAGAGCGGATTTTGGAGGATCCTTCAGAGAGTGGATTTGGTTGGGATTGCTGGCAGCACCCTCAGGGAATGGGTTACCCCTGAAAACGCTGGGTTTGCCTCCCGACAGCGGCAGTGCATGCAGTAAAAAAGCCAGGATTGGATTGGAATTCCTCCCCTTTACCTTTCCTGTTCTTCTCAGAACCAATTTGCTCAGGGCAGGAGCTCCCTCCTCCCACGCCCACATTGCAGCATTGTGGAATTTCTTCAAAAGTTTCCCCATCAGTGCCAGGAATTCATTCTCAGCCTCCTCCTCCTCCCAAACGCTGCCCCTCACCTCGTCCCTGTCCCCGCAGTGCATCCGGACGTGGCTCAAGCAGCATTCCAGCACCTGCCCCATCTGCCGTGTCCACGCTCTGCTCCCCGAGGATTACCCCGAGCTCCCTGCCTGGAACAAGCACAGCTGAAGCTGCTTTTCCTCCTCCACTCCGTAATTCGAGGGGCTGCAGCACAGGCCCAGTGCTGGGGGACGGGACAGAGCCCTGGGAACGGCCTCGGATTTGACTCCAGGATTGCTGTGGACAGACCTGCTGGGTTTTTGGGACACTGAAAGTACCAAATTCTTTTATCTGAAAGGCCAGTGCATCCTTCCTGTGGAGAGGGGGCTTCTCCCTCAGATTGATCCCAATGTCAAACCAAGTAGGTGACCCAAAGGATGGGCCAGCAGAACTGGAAACCAAGACATTCCCTTCCTCTGGCATAAACAATTCCGGATTCAGGCCTGGTCTTTCCAGCTCCTCTCTCTGCATAAAGCCACACTTGAGAATTCAGATTGTTTAAATAACGGCTTTTAGTCACATTTTGAAGGAAGAATTTTAAATCATTCGTAGGGTTCGATTTTTTAATCTCAAAATACGGTTGAAATTTTAATTTCCCCCCTTGTTGAAGTGCTGGTTGTTTAAATGGAAAGGATTTTTTTTTCCTCTGTATTTTGTGCAGGAATGATCACCAGTAGCAGGAGGGGCAGATTTCAGCAGCTCAGGGAATTGTTCTCCCACTGTTTCCTGAGCCTGAAGGTGCCAGAGCACCTCCAACACTGACAAACCATCCCAGGCATTCCAGAGGGGAGGAGCAGAGCCCGAGAATCCTGAACTGAACTCCACAATTAGGAGCTCCTGGCTAATTCCAGGGATCACTTGTTCCCCACACTGTTACATCTGCTCCAGCTGAAGTTTTAAACTCTCCTCTCATTAATCACTTTATTAATTACCACCCCAATAAAAAATACAATCACTGCTGCAGCCGAACGCGTTGGTTTTGTGCAGTATTTCTGCTCAGTCTGAGGTAGGGGTGAGTAACTACTCTGTGCTGTAGAATTAAGGCCTAAAAAATTCCAGCACTGGAATCCTTTTCAGCTTCCAGAATTATTTTTTTTTGGGGGGGTGGGGGCTGCAGCTCTTCCCCAGCTCCCCCTGAACCATCCCTGCTCTCAGGGCAAAGTGCTACATTTCAGTCAATGACATTTTCCTCCCTTTTCCCCAGACATGGAGATGAAAATTTCAGCTTTTTCTTCCTGAACCACCAGGGCCCAAACTGGAATTACGTTCTCCTGCTTGGCAATGCTGCTGGGTAAACCAAAGGAAATGATTTTTCTTAACTTTTCTTAATTGTGCCTTTTTACCTGCTCATCTTTACACTTCCAATTTCCATAATATAGACTGAGCCTGCCTCTACCCCACATGGAAAAATGAATGGAAAATCCACAAGTTGTGGCTGTTCCATTAAAACAACATTAAAATCCACAACCTGTTGGTGTTGGGAAGGTTATTTCTTACTGAACTACTTCTCCTTTAGGCTGCACAGTCACAAACACACTCATTTATTCTTCCAACACCGACTCCTGTTCCAAATTTGCCCAAAATTCCCTTGCTGTGATTTGAAATCCCTCGTTTCCCATCCGCCCTGGCACGGATCCTGCGGCAGCGCCACCTCCCAGAGCTGTTGGCACCATTTTTTAGACCTTCAAAGACCTTATTTCTCTCCTATCCCAATTCCCAGCAGGCCTGCAATGGGATTGATGAGTTTTAAGGGATCTTGGAAGGAGTTTGGAACAAGTATTACAAAAGGAATTGGAGAGGAACTCGCTCCGTGCCTGTAGAAAGGTACAGAAGGATTCCTTCGGGATCTGCCCAAGAAGGATTGGGGGAAATGTGGTTTTGTTGAAGGCAGCAGGACTGGGAAATCCAGAGAAGCAAAGCCTTGGCCAGGTTAACAGGGAAGAGAAAGCACCAGAAGTGCCCAGAGGGAGAAGGAAGTCGGGCATGGATCAAGTTCCCCTTTCCCTCTGAGGGATTCCCAGGAAATCCTTCCTTGCTTCTCCTCTGGCTGCTCACATCCTGCAGAGCTTCAGGGGGAAGTTCTCCGTGATGAGATGGTCGTCGTGCAGAAGGACCACGATGTTCACTTCAAACTCTGGCAGAAAGGGAAAGAGAGAGAGACAATTCCATGGGAAGCTGAATCCCAGCAATAATCCCACAGGAAAACTGAATCCCAGCAATAATCCCACAGGAAAACTGAATCCCAGCAATAATCCCACAGGAAAAGAGCTGAATCCCAGCAATAATCCCACTGAAAAACTGAATCCCAGCAACAATCCCACAGGAAAATTGAATCCCAGCAATAATCCCACAGGAAAAGAGCTGAATCCCAGCAATAATCCCACAGGAAAACTGAATCCCAGCAATAATCCCACTCCAATCCCACTGAAAAACTGAATCCCAGCAATAATCCCACTCCAATCCCAAGGAAAGCTGAATTCCAGCAGCAGGATGAGGCAGGAGCTCCTGAAACATTCCAGGCAGGAGCTCACCCAGGCATCCCAGCCCTTGGACCATTCCTAGAAAATCCTGCTTTGTTTTAATCTTTGGGATTCCCCTGGATTGTTTTATCACTGATAAATTATGGCAAACAATCCTTTGGAAAAGAGGATTCAGACATCAAAGAACAAAATGTTTTGGGAAAGACGCCTCCACCACGATGGTGTTCAAAGCATGGAATGGGAGGATTCCAGGACACCCCAGTCCCTGTTTCCAGCATGGAACAGCCTCAGGAAATGAAACACTGGAATACAACAGGCCTGAAAACTGGGGAATAAAAACTCCAGAGGAAAATCTACTCTTAGATATTACACTGTGTCCTTCAAAGCCAAAACCAGTATCAGATCAATAATCAATCCTAAACGGAGACAGAACGAAAAAGCCAGGCAGGGTTAACAAGTGAAGGGAAGAAGAAACCAAAATAAACTCAAATTATCATTTCAAATTGCTACTGAAGAGCTTAAAATGGCTAAAAAAATATATATATATATTTTGGGGAAAATCACTGCCCACAGATTCTGTGCCAACAGATGAAATACAAAGCAGCCAAGTGGATTCTTGCAGTAGTTATTTGAACAAGTGAGGAAAATCCTGATTTTGTTAATGAAAATACTGGATTTTGACAACAATCAGCAGTGGTGTAGAGGAGTCACACCCTGACCAACCCTGCTGCTTCCAGAGCTTTCAGCAGGAGAGTGGGAAAAAGGAGGAGCTCAAAAGGAAGGAGGGGTTCTCAGTGGTGAGAAGAGAAGGGATTTTCATTCTGGGACCATTCCTCGAGTCCCGCATTCCACTGCTCCTCCCGCGATCCCCTCACGGTGGTGGAATTTCATGGGGAGAAGCTCGGTGTTTGTGGCAGGAGAGTCTGGGCTGTGTCTGCTCTGAAAAGCAGCAGGATCTGGGCTGGGGAAGCAGAGGGATGTCCTGGGCACTCCTGCTGGATTTATCCCCTCCCCTGCGCCCCTGAAGGGAATGGAGGCGGCTCCTCCTCCGCGTCTCCCAGGAAACTCCTCCCCACTCTTTTACAATGAAGTTGGTTGTTTCCAGCGTGGGGCAGGTGAAGAGCCTGGGGAACACCATGTGGATGGGGATGGCGAGGCCCCTGCAGACGTCGCCGTCGGCGATTTGGATGTTCTGGATCTCTGTGGCGTCCCTGGCGTAGCCCTCGGCGCATCCTGGGCCGGGAGGGAAGGGAAAGGAGAGGAGATGAGACGAGAGAAACCAGCAGCCAAAATTTCCCAACCAAGGGAAGGAGGGGAGAAAAAGCCCTGAGGGTTTGCAAAGAGCGAAACGTCGCGGAGACGGCTCCAAAGCCCGCCAGGCCTCGCTGCTCCGGCCTTTCCCTCAGGAGCAGCAGCCCGGCTTTCCCTCAGGAGGAGCAGCCCGGCTTTCCCTCAGGAGGAGCAGCCCGGCTTTCCCTCAGGAGGAGCAGGCCGGCTTTCCCTCAGGAG
>VWZN01003166.1:9367-20012 GCA_013396955.1 Regulus satrapa
TTAAATTTTACTTTTCTCAGTGTTCCTCTAAATCTGGCAACATCAAACATTTGTTTTGGAGCTATTTGTTTTTGTCTATGTGAACTTTTACTCCATGCTATTTGTTCACCCACTCCTACTAAAAAAATACAATCTGAATGTGGCATGATGCTAACCCAATGCAGCTCTATTTTACACGTGAACATGAAAAAATAATGCATGACTCTAGAACAAATCTCCTAGTTCAAACTGATCTTTTTTCTTTGAAACAATTTCTGAGTAATTTGCATAAAAATATACTGAAATTATTACTGAATTTGAAATTATTACTGTGATTAAATTGTGTGAATGCCTTGCACTAAACTCATGTGAAATTTAGCACAAATATGGATGGGTAAGGTAAAAATTTAAATTGAAACAAAACAAAACATATATCTCCCCTTATTTTGAGGATTAGAACTTTGAAGTTTTGACAAGGTTTGGCTTTGGCATTTATTAAAACCAGATAATGTTCTTATTCTGGAATCCATTTATACTTGATGAAGAGAAAGTCCTCAATATTCATATGTACTCTATAGTATAAGATAGACTATTTATACATATTGCACACAAGAGATCATATCCATTTTAGCACAGATCTTTGCATTTCCAGACTCTCCAGATTATTTCATGAGGAAGATAATCTTCATAAATTACCTTTATAAAGAAGAACAAAACAACTGCCTGTCAAATTGCTCCATCTTGAATGTTGGTGGGATCAGTCTGTGAGTTTTGTTATCAGGTGCATGGGGAAGGTAAAATAATACATTTAAACAGGAGAGGCAAACTAAAATTACACCAAAATCCTCACTTCTTTAATTTTTGAGATTCTGAGCATTTGAATTCACAATTCTTTGTTCTCTTTAACAGTGTTTTGTGTGTCACTTCCTGTTTCATTTTAAAAGAAAGCTGAAAAAAGTGCTAAAAATTTTATGCCATTTTTATGCTCATATTGAAAGCCATCTGTTATCTGTAGATGCCTGCCAGCTGAGTTACCACCATAACTGAAGTCAGTAGTATGTTCTTATCTACTACTTTAAAGTGAGCCTGTTCCTCTCAGGTATCACAAAAGGGACCTGGGGTTCCCCTTTTGTCCTGTCCCTACCCTTGTCCTTAGCCTGGTTTTTTTTCTATTGTGGTATGGTCCTTTTAATGCTTTTCCTCTTTTTGTACTGCTTACCTCAACCCCTTTTTTTTTAGGATTCTGCTATCCTCCCTGCCCTTGGGGACAGCCCTGTAGCAAGTCACCCTACCTCTTGTTCTTTGGCTCTTGGGAACATCCTTTTGCTGTGGGCCTGGCAGTGTCATGTTTATGGATGGAGTAGAGGGTCTTTAGAGTCTTCTCTAACCTAAGTGACTTTAGGTTAGGGAACTCTAGTCTGTGATTTTTCCCATGTCAGCTCCCAGCATGGGCCTTCTCCAGAATCCCAACTCCAGTCTGCAGTGCCAGTGATCTCTTATTGGCCAACCACTAGTATTCCAATAGCAAAGGAATCTCAGACTCTCCTCATCAGTGCTTTATAGTGTAGTTTTCCCTGAGTAAATATTGTACTACAGCAGGTAAAGTCTTCTTTCAGTACAAGAAGAGTTGAGTTTTTTTCCCAGATTATATACAGTTTAAATAAGTCTTTAAGAAGGTGTTTTGGGCAGACTTATTAAGCAAAGGTGGTGCTGGGTGGGCCATATGGTAGGTTATCTGGACACTATGTCACTTCAGTGGCACCACACAACTACAAATTAGCTTCTGTTTGGGTGAACATTAGTGCTTTTTCTATCCATTTAGCAATTTAAAGCTAAGAGCACTGATGGATCTAAGCTGTATGTTCACCTGGATATTGATATTTAATATTATGTATCTGCTGAGATAATGTCTCTATTATTAATGACTGACCTATGAGAAATTTCAGGGTGTTTTGACTGGTTATGGATGCTTTACAAGGACAGCTGTTTTCCAAGAAACTTGTATACAGCTTCAATAATGAAACACAAAGCAAACTATGGCAAAAGGTCGTGTCAGTGAACACTTGTAATACAAGCTGCCAGGAGTTACTCTTCACAAAGTTGTATATCTTAGGCAAGTGAGTATATAAGTGTCTGGACCACATTAAGTTTTGTGTTCTAAATCATACTTGGTCTCAATGTGGCTGCTCATATAGTCTCAAAAGGTAAACTAAACCTGCTTTTCACTTCCAGGATTGTTTGTTTAGTGACATTTCCAAAACAGACCCCATTGGGAAAATCATCTGACACTTAGGAGTCAGTGGTAGCTTCTCTCAGAAGCCTTTGAAATAAAAAAAAAATTACTTCAAGTAAATGAGAGAGAGAGAGAGAGAGAGAGAGAGAGAGAGAGAGAGTGTGTGTGTGTGTGTGTGTGTGGGTGTGTGTGTGTGTGTTTACTTAAAAACTTACCTATTAGATAAACTTTAAAGCATGGAAATACTTGTAGTTATCAAGACTATGAATCTCTAGATTGCATATAGTAATAGTATTCTACCTAATACTTTTAATTTTTAATTAACATGAATGCATTCAGAATCAAATAGAAAAACCCATTTAATTAATAATCATAACTCCTCTGGTGTGTTTATATTCTGAATTGAATTTTGTTTTTTTTCTCACCCCTATAATTCTCTTCCTATGCCACAGCTGCACATACAAATTCCTATTAACAGCATCACTAAAGCTGAGAAAACAAAAAAACAAGCTGACCAACTAAAACAAATAGTACTTCTGCATAAAGCAGGGCAGTGCTTATCGTAATTATCAGGTCATTTCTTTACTGCCTGATGAAGATAGTGATTACTAGGCATTTGCATAAATGCTTACTGATCATTAATGTTTTAGCTTTTAGCTGCCACCATTTCCCTTGCCAATGTTCACTTAAAAATAATTAGCTCATATAATTCAGCATCACAAAGTGCAAATAAGAAAAAGCTCATACTTTTTCAAACAATACAAGTGCTAAGGACATTCAGGTGAATAATTGAGAAAATATGCACAAATAATGAATTTTCTTCTCTTCATATATATATATATATTTGTGTGGGTGTACATGCAGGTGCTTTTTTCCATTAAAAAAAAAAAAATAGCCAGCTCCATATTGCCTTTAAAAATTCTTTTGCTCAGCAAAAGTTTTGGAGAATCAAATACTTTGCTCCTATGTATTGTAGATATGCTAATTATAAATTAAGTTTAGTCTTACTGTTGTGTTTTCTTTTAACACAGAACTGGAAGGGTTATATATTATATTAGTTGTTTAAAAGATAAGATATAAATCATAAAGATTAAGTATATCTTTAGTCCTTGCATTTAATGCATCAGCATTCTGGTGTAGTGCTGTGGTGGAGTGCCATCCATGCTGTGTTTCTGTCCTCTGGGATGGCCAATGTCTGCAGCAGCCTGGGAGCTCTGCAGACCTGCCCTGGGGCCCAGCCACCAAGCCCGCAGCAGAGGGGATACCCTCATACTCGGGCCAAGGCAAGTGGAACCAGAGACTTCTCTGTGTGGGAAATAGTCAGGCATTTCTAGGCTTGAACTTTGGTTTATATTAATGGGAAATCATCCATTTAAATGTCACCAAAACTTGGAAACATAGATATTTTTAACATTGGTGTTAACAAGCCTATAAGCAAAAGTTTCATTAAACCATTTTTTTGATCTATTTTGAGGTTTCTTTAATATTTGAAGCTACAAAAAATTTACACAACCAGTAAGGAAACTTGTCTGCTGACTTTCTTGGATCTTATATCAGAAGATGTTCTGTTAATTCAAAGGGTCTGCTTCTTTTCATTTACATGGTCATGCTTCTTTCACCTCCTTTTTAGGGACAGCAAGAGACTGGGAAACTCTTACTCACTGAAGTTCAAACAACAAACTGATAACTTGGACTACAACTAATTTTGCTTCCTTCTGTATTCCACTCCCTTTCCTGTACAATACCTGTTTCCACATTGCCAGCTGTGCTTCACTCAGGCTGACCCAGAAGTGAACAGCCTGCACTCCTGTCTCTTTCAGGTGGCACTGGTACTTCATGGGGACAGATCTTGGAGGGCACACAGAATGGTCAGTTTCACAAGTGACAGTCACCATGGAAGCAGGGTTAAGAGAGCCTGATACGTGCTGGGTTAGTGTCTTTCTCCTTGTGCATTCTTCCCTCTGCCATTGTCTCACTCCCTCCACATCCCTAAACAGCTTTATCCTCTTTCTCAGCCACTGTTGTGTCCACTAATCAGAGTAACTACTAATTTAGTAGCAAATTTTTAAATCCTTCCTTGATGAAGACTGAATAACCTAAATTCCTAATACTAATTCCCTATACTAATAATAACCTAATGCTAAATTCTGATTAGTAAAAGTAGTGTAAGTCATTGGAATGTTTATTCCTTCAGACATGAGAGTTTATTTCAGATGTACTCTGAGGAGATTTCAAAGCAATATGAAGTGCTTTAAAGCTGGTTAGATTTAGAGCAGAGTTAAATAGCTTTATTAAAACAGAAAGTCGGGATTAAACACTGAATTCCTTACGTGCAACAGTAAAATGTGTAGGAAGAGGTCCGATTGATTAAATTTTAAAATGCATATACATCTAATTGCACTGTGCTGGGTGTTGAAGAATCTTAAAAATTTTGGGTTTATGCTTTGTGTCAGGTATTTTAACTATTGCAAGAACTATATTCTCAAAGCCAAAGAAAAGTAAGAACAAGTACTTAATACTTGAAATATATGTTAATTCAGTCCCTGATCCAGGGTCATCAATTTGCTGCTCATGTGCCTCAAATAAAACTTGACTATATTTCAGACCACTAACTTCATCCTTTCAATTTCAATCCTCATTTCTTTCAAATCTCTACCCTGACCTACATAAAAATTGTGCTTATTTTTAATTAGAATGTCTTGAAAAGTCAGGTAAAAATTGTAGAGATTTTCTGAAAACTGTGACTGTTTCACCCTGAGTATGCTGAATACCTCCAAAAGTTTGTACAAGGTTGTCAACTGGAACAAGAACTTATTTGTTTGTATCAACTAGTACTGGCGAGGCATCAACCCAAAGTATACATAGTCTCATACAATGGATGGTCAGAAATTCATGCAGTGGTTGAGGGAGAAATCATAGCTCACCCTTACTCAGTCCGTATCTGTGCATGTTTGCCTGTGTGCACAATTTTGTGTACAAACACTGTTTTAAACATTTTTAAATATTAAGTATTATTGTCTGAGCCAATACATTTGATTATTAGCTCTTCACCTACCATATCTATTAAAAGTGCTTGATCACAGAAAAGAATTCAAGAGAATAAACAGAATGTAGAAGATTTGTACTTGAAAGTATGTCAAGGTACAAACATTAGACTTAATTTTAGTTTCCTGGAAACCCTAACTTTGGAAATGGTTTGGATATAAATGGTTTGAATCAGTGTAACACCAGTTTCTTTCCAGTGTAGAAAGGTGAGATCCTGCTGAAGCAAAATGCACTTCAAGTGACTAATTTCTTCTTCTTTCCTGTGATTGTATTAATCAAAACTACTGTATTGCCTATTTCTATTCAGACAATTTGCTGGGGTTTTACAATTGTGCTCTTAAACTTAACCAAGTTCTGGTTCATGACTTTGCCAGCACCAGTCTTTTCATCACAAAAACTCCAAGGATTTTCATGTCAGAAGCACATGCCAGAACACAGCTGAATTACTTACAGATTAAGCATTCCTACTTGCAACTCACAGATTGGCAGGGTCATGGTTAAGGGAACAGATATATTCTTTCTTTCTTTTGAAATCTTGAAATCTGTATTTTGGAAGGAAGATAAAACTCTCCAGTCTCAAATACAGTTTCCTAGCAAGTTGTCAGGTCCTAAATTTCACTGAAAAACAAACTGGTGACAGTGAAAATTAAATTTAAATAATATAAAAACAAGTGACTTTATACAATCTGAAATATTTGTTTTGGTATACAATGACATAAAAATATAATTTTGTATTTGCAAAATTCTCTCAGGATGCTGAAAAATCCTGGATATTTTTGTGATTTTTCTATGCTCTGGGGTGTAGTTTAATTGTTATAGAGACATATAGTTGTTTTCCTATTAATAAAGAATTTAGAGTTAGTTAAAAATAAGGGTTAGTTTTAGAGGGTCATTTTGTTACAGAAGAATACAAAAGGAAGTAATTGTGCACTAGACCTCATGTTCCCCACTGTTCTCTGTAATACTGAGTGGCTTCCATCTGATTTTAATTTAGCAATTACTACTGATTATTTCCATACAAATTTATTAATACTGAGTTATCTAATAGTTCAGCTAACACCAAGTTTTTGAATTCTAATACACTGGAAAAGTATGTAAATGGCCACACTTCAGCAGGATCAAACATATTTTCTCTCTAATTTTAAGCCAGCTAAAGAGTATAGCTTTATTTAATTGCTACCTTTGGTTGTGACTCTGAAGTATAATTTCTCTTTTCACTTTAGAACTGCTTACCACTTAAAATGTGAAATTCTGTGTCTCAGTTATGAAATATTTTTGTCTAAATAAATGGCTGGCTACAGAACTTATATGAAGCTGGTTCCCATAGAAACAATTGAGAGGGACTCATGGTTTTACCAAGAAGTCTTTTATTTTTGTTTAAGATAAACAATTGACTCTACTGATTGCTGCCTGCAGCTGGATAAATGTCATTGTTATTCTCTGGTCTGTCTCCCACTGTGTGTCCCCTGTGACACTGCGCTCACAGACCACCTGGTAGATTGTCCCAGCTCTCACGGTTTAAGCAAAAGGATGGCAGGTAGGGCTCAGTAGGACTTGGTTGTTAAAAATACTTCATACAGAGTCCCTGCAGTTGGAGCCATGTCATCCTACTAGCATGGGCATCTGAAGTTAAAAGGAATGTGCATGCTTCGAAGCAGAGAGATGAACCACGCACAGGCTGATTCTGGTATTGCCATGTCCTGGTATTAAGACCGGCCCTTCAGCTCATCTTCTGGGCCTCAGGTTGGATGCTTGCACCACAGACAAACGAGCAGTTCTCTAGCACACCCAAAGCTTGGCTTAAGAGTGGGTGATTGTGTTGGGCTTCTTCAGGATGCTTTGTTGTGCTCCAGAACATTCACCAGGCTTCTGCTGGAAGCAAGAGTGAGAGCAAAGAGGCCATCTTCTGTCTCTGCGTATGTCTGAAGGGAAACCAGGTCACCACAAGACCAAGGCTGAAGTTGTTCAGGTCTTCTGTAACTTCTCTCTCTTTTCCTTTCACTTCCTCAGGAGTTTAATCAAATAGAGATATAAAGAGATTCCTTTGTCACCCGATGTGGTGGGACATTCTCCTCTGCCACAGAAGAGCTTATCTGTTTTATCTATCAGCTGTTTGACAGCTCAGGGCATCTTCCCCTTCTAATTGCTGAGACTACCCAGACATCTATCCAGTGATGAGTTATCTATGGAACCAGGGAGGTGACATTCCCAGCTGACAATAAATATCTTGCCTTGAGAACAAGATTGGAGAATTATAAGATTTGAATTTCTGCCTGACATACACTTCACTTGACAAATTATAAAAGCTACACAAAACTCACAAGCAGAAGTCTCCTGCACATTGCCTGGAAATGCATAGGGCTTTTCCCTGAAGCTGGGATGCTAACTTCAAGGTTACTCATCTGGAGGTTGAGTGAAAAGACTTTGTGTATCCCATCATGAATTTAGTGGTAAGTTACATTGACTGCTAATCTATACTATTTCTTTGCTAGTTATAATATAGGTACCTTTGTGTTGTGCATTATGTTTTATAATGTTTATCATGTTTTATGTAAATCTACAAGTAGTTCTTTGTTTTAACCTGTGTAATAAATAAATATGTTTAAGGCCTATTGTCTGTTATTCTTCTGTCTATTCAAAAAATATAATTTTATAGTAGACCTGGTTTGTCATTTTTAAGAGCATGCAAGCCAGAGAAGTTTAGGTGCCTGCCAAAAATCTGAACCTGAGGCAGAGCTTGTCTAAGGTTTTTCACTCAATTCAAAACACCTGGAAAAGCTTGACATTGTGGTTTTGGGCACAAATAAAATATTTTATCTCAAAATTTCACAGTATTAAATATCAGTGCTAAAATTAATTTTTAATTCATTGTTGTAAAGAGGCAAAATATATAGTTTGGTCAGTCTAAACTGCTTTACCGATTCAGGAGAAGAGCCCTTATGTCTGTACAACAAATGTACTTCCTATCTTAAATTCTGCGTTTTAAAACCTCTAATTTTGATAGTTTGCATAACATTTCCTTCTTTATTGCAGTGACTTGCATAATTTTTGCCTGAGTCAAGAATTCTTCTTGACTTTTTGAGTCAAGAATTATTACTTGAAAGATAAATATATTTTTATGGTAGACAGTAAAGATTAATTATTAAAACAAATGGCACAAGACTATTAATATCATATTTATATGACTAGAGAAAAATCTAGGACAATAGAAATATAATCAAATAATTTATGGTAATTTCCTACTGTCTGTTGTACATGCAAAAGTGTTTCAAAATTTTACATGTATTGCTAAGGTATAGATTCTGCTATAGTTGCTACTGCAGAGGAAAGTTCTGGTACAAAAAGATGTTCTGAAGAACCAATAGCTCCAATGCCTGTTGAGTGGCTGTGCCTAGGTAATGTCTTTGGTAAGTAGCATTCAAGTGGCACAGGGCAGTTTTAATAATTAAATATTTTGGCTGCTTACAGATTGAACTCTCTGATCTACACATCGATTTTTTATTCTCACACATTTCTGCACAATGAAATGTTAGAGTTTTCCTGAAAAAAAAAAATCTGAATTCACAGCTAGAGTATTCTCTCCTCCCCAGCATTTCTGGAGTATATTCTAAGGATAGAAATACTTAGTCTGTTTGGATGAATTAACCTATGGCCACAAAGTTTTCACTTTGTGTATAACTCCTTCTGAGCTGAAATTAATTTTCTTCATTTGTCCCACTATTGATCTTTGTATCCATAAGTGTTAGAGCACAGGTTATCTTCTCTGAGATAGCTGAGAAAAAACTCCTAACGCAGGAAAGGTACAAATTGCTAATGCCTACTGTTAACTGATTCTGCAGGGCTGGTTCTACAAGCCTGGCTCCAAGAGTTGTCTCAGCAGCATGAAGTCAACACCTGCAGGCATGAGGAGCAGGTCTTTGCTTTCCCAGAAAGACTTCTTCAAATCCTGTACTGTAGAACTACTAGATTAAAGCAAGACGCCCTGTGTCTACAAGAGAGCTGAAGAAACCAAGTTTTCCCAGGTTATAAACTCTTCAATAAAGAAACAGTCAGTATTTGTGTTAGAGAGTTCATAATGCGATATGCAGACATGCATTTTTATCATTGGTGAAAACCATCAAGGAAGAACACATCCTGTTATAGTAGGCTAGGAATTGCACTGTACTGTTGCGGATTTACAGAGAAAATTCTATCTGAAAAGGATTTTTGCCCTTCTACATATAATGCTATGTCTATAATGCCCTTCTGTTTAATGCTGTGTTCAAGAGAGGGATTTGATACTGCCTCTGCTCATACTAAATCAAAAGCTTAGTTTGCATCAGCTGCTTCAGATTACATAAATTTGATTTGGAGTTGCTAAATTAATTTGAAAAGGCATATGGATTAACAAGAACAAGAGACTGAATATGGTGCAACAAGTCTTCCTGTGGACACAAAGAAAGAGAAGCAGGAAAGTGTTCCAGCATTCTTGAACAGTGAAGTGGCTCCCGACTGAAAGTTGCAGCAAGCAGCAGCCTCCACTCAGCTTCTGAAATGTGAAGGGGTCTCTGCTGATTGCCCAGCATGAAATTTCATTTTGAGGTGTCTGCCTATTTTGAGCTGCATGGGTTCTTGCATTTAATAGGCTGAGAGGCAGGTTTTGTATTTGAGATTGAAGAAGTAGTCCTACCAAGAAACTCCTTTATTGCCAGTGTCCATAAAGAGATTTTCATACATCGTTCTGTATGAGATCTAATGAATATGCATATGCTGAAAGTATATTTACCTCTACTGCAGTCAGTCAGACAACTCTAATTGCGTTTCCAAAAGACGAATTCACGCAGACATGGTTGATGCAGGGCAGAGCTCATGTTAATGGATTTTACTCCTTGGAAGAGCATTACATCAGAACTGAACGAGCCAGAACTCAACAGGTTCCCAGAAGCCTGATACATGTTTAATATTTACCTTAACTGTGACTTGCATAAAAGCAGTCCAATATTTTTTCCCACATGTAGGAGAATTCTGGCCCTAGATTGGGACACTAGAACTACATGGGCTCCATTAATTCAGAAGGCTAAATAAGATTATTTATTAAGATCTATATGCAAGAGCAGAGAAGCAGCAAACATGCAGGCAAGTGAGCCAGACAAGCAATCCCAGACAGCAATGTCCATCTGTCCAAAATATCCAGAGTATATTGACAGGGCAGAATCCTGTACTAAACATAGATTGGCTAACCTCTGTAAACTTCAGGATGTTATGAAGGATTCCCCCAGTGCTCTCAAAACAATCTCAGGGCCAAGTGTTTGGCCCATGTTGTAGGCAGCAACTCCTGAATGTTTATTTTATTATCCAGAGAAAATGCTGTTATCCATACCAATGCATCTGCTTTAAAATGCTTTCTTA
>VWZN01003170.1:16917-26183 GCA_013396955.1 Regulus satrapa
TCTGATATTCATGCACAGTATAGGGAGGACATGTGCTAAACAACCATGAATATCAAACAGTTGGTCATATTTAGAATTATTTTCTCAACTATTTGATGCTAACTCTTCATTGCACAAGTTTTATGCTGCTTTGGCACCACTAGAAGCTGCAATTTATACTCTTAGGTTTGGCTTTGTGAGGGTTTTTGTTTGGTTGATTTGGTTTTTGTTTGTTTTGGTTTTGTTTGGGTTTTTTTGTTGTTTTTGTTTTGTTATTTTTATTTTTTTTTTTTTTTTACTGTGGAATAAATTCAGGAAAGTGGTACAGTTCTGCAGTAATTTTAAAATTTCAGAAATGAAACCAATAAAATAGATGGGGAAATAGTTCTAGTTTTTCTTAATCCAACAGGAAAAACTAGATTGTAAAGAATATTGCAGTTATTTGGAATGAACTAAGTGGTGTGAGATGTTGCTAACAAAGTAAATTGTCCAGGCCAACAACCACTCCTGTACCTGCTGGTTAGCTGTACCATACAAATATGGTTTTCACTGTGATAAAGATACAACAGAACTTTTTAGTGTTAGAAAATATCTTTTACCAAGAAATAAAACAATAATGGTAAAAATCAGCTACAGTTCTATAATTTGTGTGTCAGAAATGGCTGACATACAAATAATAGTGGGTTCTTGAGTGTTAAGTGGGGTTGACAAGGGAGGTTTTAATAAAAGGATGGGTTCAAACTGCCTGAGTAGCTGAAAGGTCCCAACATATTTACATAATCTGGGAGGGGGAGGGGTGGGGAAGTTTGTAAATTATTACTGAGATCATCTTTCCTGCATTCAAAATTTTCCAGATGTGAATAAAATAGATTTACAAAGGCAAAACTTTTGTTTTCACCTTCAAATGTATTATTCTTTACAAGACTAGACTTAGTTACTAACTGTATGAATAAAAAACATTTTCATAATAGAAAACATATTTCAAATAATAAATGACAGTATTTGAGTATTCTAAGAATTCAGGGCTAAAGAACCCTAGATATTCTGAATTTGTTAAAAATGTAAAATATAGGAATTTGGCCCCAACAAATTATAATGGATTTTTGTGTATACTGGTTAAGAGCTGTACAACATGAAGTATTCATACAGGCAATTATAACTGCAATGAAGAATGGGTGGAAAGACCAGAACAGATTATTAAAATTCAGAATATTTAATTTAATGAGCAGTGGTGTTCTATAGAAGCTTATTCTTGATGACTGACTTTATTTTTTTTTTTTTTTAGAGCACCTTATTTTACATATCAAAAATATTTCCTACATTAACCCATCTTAGACTAACACTTTTTTTCTTATTTTTAGGTTGTGTATTTATGTGAATACACATGAATATATGTCCACACATTCAAAATTAATACCCACTACTTTTTGGACTTGTAGAATTGTATTTTAAAAGCCATCAAATTTTTTTTTTTTTTTTTTTTTTTTTTTTTTTTTTTGTTTTTTTGGGGGGTTTTTTTTTTTTTTTTTTTTTTTTTGAATTTTTCTTTTNTGTTTGTTTGTTTGTTTTATGAATTCTGCCAAAATGTCTTCTTAAAAGCAGATATATAGCAATCAGAAAAAACTCATAAAGTTGAAACCTGCACATACATCATTGCAGCTCATTTGTCAGGTAGAAAATGGAACTTTTAACTCAGAAACATAGGCATCTTTCCTTGAGTAAAAGTGTAAGTACTGAGACTGTAATCCTGTGTCTCAAGTAATTTATTCCAATTCATATTCATTGCTATGGAGTCATGACATCATAATGTAAGACCTGAGTGCCAAGAGGATTATGTGTCCCTAAGCGTAAATCTCTTTCACAGAGCTTTTCTATTATCATTAAATACAAATCAGCACATTCTTCATGCAAAATCTTTTAGCAGCATTCTGCAAGACAGGTTTTTTGGGGTTTCTTTGATTACTTTTTTTTCAATTTATTCTTATTTTTTGGTATAGGAAAATAATAAAATTAAAACTCTTTTTTTTTGTATATGTGCAGTACATGAATGACAACTATAAAATTGCTCTTCCTATAAAATTTTGAGCTCTAAACCCTAAATTCAGTTTAAAACAGATAAAAGGGATTTTGAAATTTGTGCTTATTATTAAAAGGTAAATTGCACAAAACATGTATACTAAATTAATTCTGACTCAGAACATAGCAATTTTGTTTCTGACTCAGCTTTTTAAAATAATTATTTTAGTGTAGTTGTAATCAAATAAAATCAAAGAAAAACATATATACATAAGTGTCAGATGGTCCTAGTACAAGGATAATTCCTCTGCATGCTGCTGTTGTATCTCTGGAGGTTGCAGACTATTAAACTGCACTGATTATACCTGTTACCCTAATGCATTATTCATTAAATTGGCACCACAGCATCTTCAAGTAGTCTGTCATTTTCCATTACTTTCCATCAAAGGAACCATATGCTGTTCTCACAGTATATTGATACCAGGGCATATACAATGCAGACAGCACATGGAAACACTATCTGCTTTCACATGAGCTTTTCAAATAGTTATTATTAACCATCACTTTTAATAGCCTGTTGATTGTTCAGTGCTTAAACTAGCAAACTTCAATGAGGAGAGAGACTGGTGACTGCTCTTTCTATGTTGAAAATTATTCAATTCTCATAAAGAGTTTGCCATTCAATGGAACTGCGCTGCCAGATATTTCACCATAGATGCTGTACGTTGAATTTTGTTTTGAAGTGTTGTTCCTCAGACACCTCTCATTTATAGTTTGAATATCTAAGAAGCAGTGCTTATTTATCAGCCTTGTTTCCTGTTCCATCTTATATGCAGTAAATTGTTTATGAACAAGTTGTTGGGTTTTTTTGCAATATCACTCCCAACTTATCAACTATAATCTGATCCTTTTCAGTAGATGATAATCTTTCCTAAAACTTTCATGACATTCTGTGTATTCAATGACTGATCAAGAAAAAAAAAAAAAAACCAACAACAACAACAACAACAAAAAACCAAACCCAAAAACAACCCTTTAAATATCCTATAAGCAGGCATAAGAATTTGACAATTCTTATACATATATCATGATAATTCCACTATCGTCTCAATTTCTAATTTTCTTTTGTTACGCAATTACTTATTTTATAATGTGATTTCTTTATAAATCATCAAAACCTTATATAAAGACTGCTTGCTGTTCATTTAAATATAAGGATTTCAGACTGACTTTTTTTGTGGTTTTGATCAGCATTGAAATCCATTGTCCTCTGCACGAGTTGCTAGTAAGTTAATGGTTAATGGTGGATTTAATGGTCTTGATGTTTTGTTCTTTTTTTTTCCCAACCTAAAGGAGTCTATGATTCTGTGTTCAGTTACATCAAAAGGTTTAATTGTGTTCATAATTTAATTTTATATAGAGCATATAAAGATTTTGTAGGGTTAAGACAGAGGCATCAATTTCAAATGTACAGAAGGAATTTAAAATGGATGATATTGGCTCAATTTTTCAACATTTTTTAAAATTCCTTTGGTATCCCTAAGGGTGAATGGAAAATTCAAAGTCTGGGTCCTCATTTGTCTACACATGGGATTATTTGGAACACCTGAGGTTTTTTAAATAAAAATACTATATATACTCTGTGAAACTGAGTTTGGTCCTGTAATTCTAAACTAATGTCTGCTATTAAGAGGTTCTTCAAGCCAAAGGTAAATGGGCTCTTGGGGGGCTTCTGCATGTTCAATTCTAAACATGAGCAAGTACACACATGAGCAAGTACAGTTGGTAGTTTAGAAATACAAATCAGCTACATTTGGATAAAATTAAAAAGCACCTGAGCAAATAATCTGGTTTTTTAGATTAAGTATTTAGGTCATATTCTCACATTTAATACAGTCTATATTCAAGGCATCCAATTATCTCATATTGCTTTGCACTTAATGGATATTCTCAACAATATAAATTCATTTCTAGTAGAGGGAAGCAGTGCTAGCTCTCAAAAGTTTAGATCTCTGCAGGCTTATGATACAGAGGTACAGATTTTACATTAACTAATAATAAAAAGAACTAATTTACATTCACATGGGTTATGGAGTCATACAGTCACACCTTTTCTTTCCTGCTTCTAGTAATGACAAATATTAACTTTTCTTCAAGCTTCACAAAAGCAATAGCATTTCATTTGGGTTTACAGTTTGGTAATGGTTCAAATCTCATCTAGTTTAGAAAAGTGGGCACACACCAATGGATGGACTTTTCAAACTCTTTCCTTCTTCCAGGGCTGGGGTGCAGATGGTGAGGACCAGCTTTATTGTGAAGAGGCCTAGAACAAGGCCTGGGGACAGTCTCTGTGGGACAGTGTTTCTTCTGCAAGGACTGGAGTTCAGGCCATTTGTCCTGGCTCTTGCCTGGGTTGTGTTGTATGTGTCCCATGCTGTACTTTGGTGGTCCAGATGCCCACATATTGCTCATTGCCATGACTCTCCCCAGCCAATCCAGGACCTTTTCTAACCTAGTTTCACTGATCTTTCCCTGCCCTCCTCGATCAAGTACTGGGGACTGGAGCTCTGTTTGGTGAGATCCCTATACTGTCTGTCATGCTGTCGCCTATGCTCCCAGGACACCTTCCTCATCTATTTTCCCATACTCATAACTTCCTTAACCATGTAATATCACACCAATACAACAGAAAGAAAGAAGTACAGTGGAGTCCCTCAGACCACAGAAGACATGAATACCCATCTATCATCTAGGACAGCCGAGATTTGCAAACATCTGAAACTGATGACTCAAGACAGTGAAAGCTGCTACATATGCAGCTGGTCTATTTTGTGGCTGTTAGAAACAATTTCTTCATTTTGGTACCAAGCTACACTCCAGGAGTAATTTCCCTTAAAGAAAATTTATATGGAAAACTGTTTTGAGATTTTTGGGAAACCTTCTCAGGGTTTATTGTATTTCAGTAGATAGCCTTTTTCACAATGATACCAGCCTTTTTCAGGTTTTGATAAGATGTTTTGGTATTGATTCTACACCACAAAAAACTTCCCCAATCAACTTAAAACATGCACAGTTTTACTTGTGGGGTTTCTGTTAAATTATTGCAGCACCCTCCCATCCAGGGATATCACAGATGCAGCATCATGCCTACACTATCCTTATTTTGTTTTGTTTCCTTGTGTTCAGTGCAATTTCCCCTTTTTTTTTCTCCATATGTTTGATAACATCAGCATATGTTCTCTACCATAGCAGCTGACCTTTAATTGTATCTCATGGTGTGAGGCTGATGTTCTATGACTGAAGATTTACCTTGAAAATGTCTCAGTAATGTTTAATGGGTCAGTCTTAACCATTCATTGTATTTAAACTGTCCATACAAAATGCTTATGGATGGTTGGTTACTTGATATATGCAGCAGATGTCTGGTGCAGCTCAGCTCACAGGAACGTCTCTTTGATACCAGCTATAGGCAATGCTTTGAGACTCACTATTTAAGACAGTTAACTGTTTTGTACCAAGAGCACAAAGACAGCCTGTGGGTGACTGGCTGATGTGACAGCTCTAAAAAAAGACTCAGACTTATAGAGAAGTGGTAAGAACAATTTCAGGTTAGTCGCTATCGCTCAAAGACCCATATCTTCATCCCAGCTATGCTGCATTTACTAGGAACTGTAATGATTGTTGCTGTCCTCTGTGTGACTCCATTTTTAGCTATGTCTCATTTGGTATTGATGTGATAGTAGACTGTCCTTAAATTTCAATTTTTGCAATGGGTTTAACATGCTTTCTGCTAACAACAAGACTCTTCTGAGATAAAACCATTTGTAATGAATAGCATACTTTCCCATATATGGATATGCTACCTGTGCTTTAACCCATACAATAATAAACTAAACCTGTCAAAAAATAATGCCTTGTTTTGTTTCATTTTAGGTAAAAATAGTAGTTCTAAATGCTTCACCTTTGTTGCTGAAACATCCCAATTTAAAATGAGCAGCCATTTACTTGCCTGAACCAAAATGTCTATGGATGTTTTTGCACAATCCCAATACTAATGAATTTGGTTAGCGGCAAGGTGCACGCATAGACTTTGTCTTCCTAACATCTCTTGATTTTGCCTGTGAGCAGAAAATCATGTCAGTGTGGTCTTCACTGTTCAGACTAGCTTTAGGGAGGACTCTCTTCAACAGATACTTCTGATTGCTATTCTGTCAAGGAGATTTTCAAAGCCTGAGAGAAACAACAGTGCTTTTCATTGTCACTATCATGCTTGTAGGGATGGATGACATTTCCATTTTAAACTCCCGATCTATTGTCACTTTATTTCATATAGTGATTAAGAGTTTCTCTGTTGTGAAAAGAAAAAAAGATGTCTGTATTTAGTCAGAATAAGTCAGAATTATCACTGCCTTTACTGGCAGCCACTGTCTTACCCTGAAGCATCTGGATAGTGATTTCAAAAATTACTGATACGGCATTCCCAAATGATCCTGAGCTGGTCACTGTGGAACTCTATCTAATGCTATTCTAGTTATGGCAGATTGACAGTTTAATAAATAATGTGCACTACAACTGAAACATCTGATGAGGTACTGAGTACTGCTGCTCAGTACTTTTTATTCCAACTCACTATCCTCAGTTTTGTTCAGTCATTGAATTATAGCTGTGTCTAGGGATCAAGCTAGACATCTGCTGTTTTAAATATTTCAGTGTTTAATCCTTCTAGGAGTTTGATTTTACTCATTTTGAAACCATGAGACTGTTATTGACATATGACTCCTCTTTAATCAAAGTTCAGACCAGAAATCTTTACCATGCATACCTTCTTACAGAGCAAATGTCACAGTGATGATAACACCATATGACCATCCCCTTCGGTCAACAGGTAGCTGAAAATCAATGCTCCACTGATAATGTCAAACTGAAAAAACAAGGAATATTAATTGAAAAATAAGAGGTTATTTGACTTTTGATACCATTAACATAACAACTGATCTGTTTGTACATTATAATTTGTCAGGTCATACAATCCATTTACCAATAATTGTTCTAACAGATCAGCAGGTTGCACTTCACTCCACCTGTGCAATTTGTAGTCAATATATAGATTACAAGTAGCACTCGAGGTGCTATTTCTATTGTCACGTGACATTTATATTCCTAGCACTGACTGTTTATTGGCAACTTGACCAGAATCCCACACATATAACAATAATGTTCACTTCAGTAGTGTCCTGTCAGGAGCACCAAGATCTGTTTTCTAGAGGATGAACACTTGTGTGTCAAGTTTGTGACTGACTGAGCTCCAGTAGCAGTCTCTGCTATTTCATTACCTCAAGATTTAATTTATTAAAGATACCACATAAAGCACAGAACAGCCTGCACAATTGGTTGACTACAGTGAGAAAGTGCCAAATGTGTCTTGTCTGTGAATGCAATTTCTTCTGTTATTGCATCAGAACAAAAGTTGTCAACAGTGAATGCAGAGCTTTTTTTTTTTATTTTTTTTAAATTTTTTTTTTAAGAGAGCAGTTCAATTAATAGCAGAGGACAAAGATCTCTAATAAATATGCATTTTAGATCAGCTGAGCATTCTCTGAAATTACAGAGAGGATAGAACTAGAGACAATACTCCATGCTGTAATTTAGGTAACACTGTACTAGTCTTGCAGATATAAAAAAAAAAAACTTGAACATATAAATAGAGGCCAGGTTGAGGCATTTTTTGTACTGTAATAGAAATTTGGATTCAGTGTGTGCATCTGAAGAGGCCTGTTAGTATGGAAGTAACCATAACTGGTATTCAGCAACAGCACAGTTTTTAAGACCATTTTCAACCAGGTGTCTGTTTGAGCTGCACATTTTCTTCTCTTTTGTGAATACTTTCAATTATTTACTTTGAAATCTATCTTTCTTTGGTATCATCTCTTCCTGCAATTTATACATCTTGTGGTCATATAATGAAGAGCCCATACTTTCAAATGGAAGAGTCAATGAATAGTAGAAGTGCTTATGTTACAGTTAGGAAAAACAGAATCTCCATATCTTAGTGAAAAGATAGAGCAATTAGGCTTTCATGGAAGAAATTCTACCTGTCACTGAGATGTTCATATACACTTTTTTGTCATTTGTTACCTTACTAATGGATCTTTATTGGAAAACAATCATTAATGGAATTTCATATCACCACAGTTTCTATTGAGAGAAAGTGCATTTACTTAATCTACTTTTCCCCTTGCTTTGAACTGCACTTCCAATTGAATTTTCACAAAACACCATCTTCAGTAGAGGGCATCACAAAAAGCCAAAAAAACATTTTTGAACTTGTTCCAAGAAATCACTGTGTCAGAAAGAAATCAGGAATCATTTTAAGTTCTTATAGTAAAGCTCCCTTGCTCTTGTGTTTCCAGAATAACTTTCTTTCCATTTTCTTTCCTTCTTGTTCTAAACATGAGTTGAAATACTCCATCTGTGATTTTGCATTAGCAGATGTGTTCAGAAAATATTCCACTGGTCTGTGGAAAAATTAAAACTAAGACGAAGATGCAGATTGTTGATCTACAATATAAAAAGCATGGTAAAACACTAAATGGAACCTCCCCACATTCTCTTATTTCTATTATTTGCAAAGAGATACCATAGTTTTCCATCCTTTGAACTGTTATTCTCATGTTAATATCATTTAGCTTACAAGAGAGAGATGTTTCTCACAAAACAGCTACCTGGAGAATGTTTGAAGCTATTCTGCTCTGATCTTCCTAATTTTTAATTTTTGTTATTCACTATTTGGCTAGGTTAGTTTTACATGACAGAAAGAAACATGGAAGGCAAACATAAAAATAGGACTGCAGCTCTTTCTTGGTTAAACATAAATGAATATATTCTACCTGTGTCTACCTGTGTACTGGTGCTCTCTATAATTCCTGCAATAATTCACACATACAGAATTGCATAAAACACCTCTTCTTTGCTGCACAAATCAGTATTAGTCTATTTTAAAATGTCATCTATTTACATTAATAAAGACTTCATCAATATAAAATGAAATTATTATTGATCTTATGGAAATGGAATTTTTTTCATCCCCTGTCAAATTTTACTATAGTTTCCACAAAGCCATCCAGGAAAAGAAAGAGACATGCACAGCATTCTATTACAACATCTCAGCACAGGCTGTTTCTTTGATAGCAATGGGATGCCTAGATGCAGTGATTTTTTTTTTTTTTTTTTTTTTTTTTTTTTTTTTTTTTTTTTTTTTTTTATTTTTTTTT
>VWZN01003171.1:7649-30849 GCA_013396955.1 Regulus satrapa
CTGTGCATCTCCCGTCTCCCCGGGCCCCCTGCCCCGCCCCGAGCAGGTGCATTCTGCTCTACCCCGAGGTGCGTTTGAGAGTGTTACATAAACCGATTATTCCCGTTAATTTATCTTAACAGAAGCTCATGCTTTAGCCATGGACTCTATAGTGGTGCACCTTTTTTTTTTTTTTTTTTTTTTTTTTTCCATGTAATGAATGGACAATGGGGTTTTAGGTTCCCGTTCAGCATTTAAAAAACTTAAAATGGAACAATGAAGTCACCTATTTAGTGAGCAAGGCAGATTCCCCATAGCACATTGTGTCTTTGCAGTCATAGTAACTTTCCCAAAGGGGCTCATCCTGTTTATAAACAGCAATGCGTTAAGTGTACAGCCGACCTTACAAAGTAGGACAGTATCAAAGAAGTATTTTACAGCCTCAAATTTTGAGGCACATTGGGAGGAGTAATTTGGCAAAGCTTGTTGTATCAGAAGCTTGAGAAACAGTTAACAGCAGAGCCTAGTTTTTGTTTTATATGATTTAAGAACAAAAATACTTTTTCCCCCCAAAAAAGTGTTTGCATCATATATAATAAATTCTGCCTTCCTTGAACAAAAACCAGTTTGGATCCTTCCTCCCCCCATAAATCCAGACATGAATAATATTCAAATAGTCATTCTATGAAATAACTGGAGTCCTCTTTCTAAAATTCATGTGTCCACCTACTGTCAGTCTGAGCCTGTTTCTCCTGTGTATTCTATTTGCCGTCAACTCAGCTTTGGGATGGTAGATATGTAAAACCCTACTGAAAAGACCTGAAATGGTGCAGTAGTTTATGCTGCTTAAGCCTCCTTAGAGTGACATAATTAAATTCTTATTTCCTATCAATTTAGAATATAAATACAAAAGCTATGACTAAATTAACGTAGCTGGACAAATCCTAAGTTTTTGCCAACCATTGATAATGTCTTCCTTGTGACGGAGGAAGAAGGTTGTAAAGATACTTGGTGTTGCAGAGGGAAACGTGCATTATTTATCAGTGATTGGTACGAGTAATACCTGAGTGCTCAGGAGTACTGATGCAGCTGGAAAGAAAGGTAAAATACCAAGAGCCAGTTAAAATGCTTCATTTTGATTCCTTCCAGGACTGAGATGAAGTCAGTTATGCTAGTGCAAATCAAGGAAGCATTAGTTGATGACATAGACATTGACAACCATGTACCAATGGAAATTGTAGCTGAGACCTACCCTTAACCTGTTCTTTCTGCTGCCTAGAGCTCCTCAATTAACCTTGCCATTTTTCTTGAAATGGCTGGAAGCAATTACCAGAAGTCGCCATTCAGAGCCACCCATGGCTTTGGATTAGCAAATTTTGCTCTTCTGTATGTCCAGTAACCTTAGTGTTCAAAAGTTTCTGACATTTCCCAAGCTTTGTTACTCATACATAAAGGCATTCTGAAAAAAGAATTGCCAGTCTGAGAAAGTCCTTGAAGTAGTATAAAGGCTGAAGGTTACACTGGCTCTAAAAGTTGAAAAGAGTGTCCTTGGAATAATAGTTACTGAAACAAAAACCTGAGCTATTGATGAAAGCTGTTGCAATGATGCTAATGCAGAGTTAAAGGTTACAGCCCATTGATTTCTAGGTGGACCTGGAGCTTGGGGGCAAGGGGTCATGGGGACATCAGAGTATACTACCAAAGAAGCAAATGTAGGACAAACAGATTTTTGGCTCAAGTGGTGGGAACATTTACTAAGCTAGTGAATTCCCTTCACTAGTATAGAAACAGAAATAAGCAGGTTTATGTTGCTAGTGTCCTTTAAACTCAGCTGAGAGTTTTCCAGCATCCTGTGTGTTCAACAATCACTATTATTTGTAGAAAATAGCCTAATAAAACTTTTTTTTTTTTTTTTTGTTTGAAACTACATTTTGCTGAAGCAGTAAACCACTGCTATCACAAAGCATTATTTCCTCAGTATCCTCACCGTATGGGGGCAACCACAGTAGCTTGGTTCTTCTGTTTATGTAGTTCACTGCAGCTCTCCTTTCTTCAGTGAATCTAGGTCAAATTACACTGGCTCAGGATTTGGCTGCACCCTTGAACTTTAAACCGATTACACATTTTGATTTGTCAGTGTATTTTCCATGGGGTTAAATCCCACTTTTATGGAGTGAGAGGGTGTATGACATTGCACAGTCATGACAACTTACGCTTACAAAGAGACTCGGTAGCACTAAGGTAAACATAAACAAGGACTATATTTAATAGGTGCCAGTATCTGTACCTTTACAAGAATCCAGTGGTAGAAGGAGAGACAGAAGCTAGAAGATGTTTTTAATTTCCTTCAAAAGCTTTGATACTCCTGTAATCTGAAGTCAAGACAGAAAGACACCTAACTCTTCTAAGCATTTATAAGCATCATGGCAACCATATCAGGATATGGACCTTGGTATGGGCATACACTGACTGCAGAACATATGCAAAGGGCCCTAGAGGGAGCAAAAAATGCCTCTTCTTTGTTGGCAGTAGCCAAAATAAACCCCTGTCTCACTGTCCATTGGTGTTGGTTAGTTTCTCGGAGTACTGCATGAGAAAGGGTCTTGTAGAGCAGATGTTCTGGCCCCTTAACAGTGACACACAAATTGGAAGAGAACTTTTCTCAGCAGACAGAGCTCAGCTCAGCACAAATACCTGATGACACAACATCCAGAGCTACAGCACCCACGAGTTCTCTCCAGCTCCAGCAGAGTGAAGAGGAAACAGACTGCAGAAAGCCCGGCCTTCCAGAGCCGGAGCAGGAAGGCAGGGGTTTGCCAGCTGACACAGAATTAGGCTATGAGAAAACATGCTGAGAAACTGCAGATAAAACAGAATAAAATAGACTCTACTTGCATAGAAACTCAAGAAGAGACACTGAAGTCCTTTCCACAGGGTGGAATTGATTAGGAAAAAAGCCTTCCAGGAACTGAAGTGAGTCCACCGATTCATTTGCATAGTTACAGATGCTGGCTTACCAAGACCTGTGTGCTGCCCTTGGTGTTGATCCCTCTCATGTCTAGGAAGGTCCTTTGATTCTTGAAGACTGGTCATTGTATCTGCATTACAAACAGTCTAACTTGAGAAAAAAACCCACAGTCCTGTTGTTCATCAGGCACTTGATTTTACATTGATTTATCTTTATAGCATCTCTTGACTATATTGAAGAAAATGGTTAATCATAGGCAAACACTTTAAATTTGAACCTCTGACTCAATCAAAAGTTGGGAAAAATACCTGCAATAGTATTTTCTTGAGGAATTAGTAAAGTCCAAAGAAAGACAAATATAAAGGGGCTGGTTTATTCCCTGATCTAAGCAAAATTCAAGTGTAAATAAATAGAATAACATCATGATTCTTCCTGATGCTTTCATGCCATGCTATGTGAGAGTTTTATCAAACACTGCCTGTAAAACTGATTTAGAAGCTGAGGCATTATTAAGCCTCATACAAACAGAATCTGAAGTCTGTACTCAATGATAAAGTAATATATCACAAGTGCAGACTGATTTGTAATTAAAGAAGGTAATGGAGAAGGAAGGGAAATTATGAGGATGGAATCAAGTGTACCACTGGTTGTTCCAGCCAGAGAGCTGCTGGGATGAGCCTGTCTCGTGAGGCAGTGGTAGAAAGGTGCAAGGAGGATTGCCCAGCCATTACAGAGAAGAAACATCCTGGAACATGCAGCTCTGTCACATTATAAATGCCACACTTCAGACTTGGAGCACACCCAATTTATCAGCCGATTTGTGAGCGCCTGGCAGCAGTGGAGCTTGTAAATCCCTTATCTGCATGCACCCTCCATGGCTTGCCTTATGCTATATACACAATATCTGAATGACTGCGTCTTTACCCACGGGACTAGCCACAGCTGACAAGCAGAGTACAATATGAAATGAAGTGAATATTTATGACTTCTGTGGGTCTTCTTATCTACCCAAGTAACAGCAAAAGCTACTTTTAGTTTCTGAGGACTAGTTAAATTCAGATTTAGGAGGGTAATTAGAATTCTTTGCATCTTCAAGAAATTACAACGTTATACTGCCATCAGTACTGAAAGTTCTCTGACTTGATGTCAGCCTAACAACAGCAGGGTGATAATTTAAAATATTGAGTTCATCTATATAATGACTCTTAAACTGCACTGAATTTCCTTTTTCTCAGTCAAAACTGACTGAGTGATAAAGTGGTAAAGGTCAGCTCCCCATACTGAAGGAAATCTAACTTTCTCTGGTGTAAATTTGTATACAAATATATGTAATTAGAGACTAAAAAATTAAGATAATTTTCATCATTGTTTAGAGGGATTTTTTATTTTTCACCCAAAGGAGGACAGATATAGAAATGAAGCAAGAAATAGTTAATATTCTGTTGTCATCATTTGAAAACCAAACACAGCAAGAAATGGAAATTAGTGGTAGAGTGACCAAGTTTCAAATAAATATCCTAAACCCAAGCATTAGGAGCCACAACCAAACAGTTCTTCCCCTATTTCTTCAAGAACCTCCTACAGGATGCTAGTCAGTAGTCACTGATGTTCATGATGCTTTTTAGCGAGCGAAGAAAATGTGGTGCAGCAACCTAACACGGGGACTGACTTGCACACGTGATAAAAAGTCTGCAGCTGTTGTTATTTCTTCTATGTGACAATAACTGCCGCAGTTTACAGACATTTTGTATCATTAGGGCATTACCATGCAGCACAGTTATTAGCATTTTTTATTCTGAGGAAAGTGTCAGTCTGGGTGTTTCCATGGTGTAATGGGTTTAAGAGTCTGGGCTTTAAAATTCCAGTTATGTGTGGATTAAACTCTAGGATACCCACTGTTGGGGCTGACAGAGAAAGAGAGCTAATTAGCTTGTGCACCCTCTTATCCTGTGCCAGCAGACAGCGCTCTGTTATTTGGGTTTCATAAAAGTTTAAGGAGAGGTATCCTCGAAGTTCATTAGGGTTCATTTAGGGTTTCAAAAGAGGTAAATTTAGAATTGTTTTGGAGGAGGAGACATAAGAGAACTTCCATACTCTCTGTTTTCTTATTTATTAAGCTTGAAAATCAACTGTCATTTCCTTTCCTCTCCTTGCCCAGTCTTCTTTATACATGATTGAAGTCGAATACATGAATTAGCATTTGATATGCAGGGTTTTGCCCTCAAGGATTTAATGGAGAAATGAAAGGAAGAAAAAAAAAAGTTAAGGACCAGAAGATATTTCCCTCTTTCATTGTTGTTTTGTGTTCTCAAGTGACACTTTGAAAAAGAGGCATCGGCTTCTGTTTCCTTATTTTCTTATATTTCACTTGCATTTTCACATCCAACTAGAAATAAAACAATACTCTTTCTTGCATTTTTCTGTAAGCGTGGATAAAACTGTTCCAAAAAGGAAAATGCCTTCAAATTGGCAAGGAATAAATGGTTGGCAAACTTTTTGAGAGCAATTTCCTTGTCAGGGAATTGGCACATCTCTTGGTAAGGCAGTTCTGAATATTACTATCCACACCCGCTTTCTCTGCAATTGCTGGCTCCAGCCAGCCAAGTTACTTCTGCTGGGGTTTAAAAGATTAGCTGTGAGGTTGTGCAAGTTTTGATCTGGTAGGAGTTGGTATTTGTGTCAGAACCATGTTTTACTGTGAACATGGTGTAATTTTTTCAGTCCATGCAGTTACAGGGGGGAAAAAACATTAAGTCTGTTTTTATATTTATATGCTTGTCAATTTACTGTTTAAATACCTTTATGTACTAAGTAGTTTACACAATTTGCATTATGGCTGGCTACTCAAAATTATCCTCCTCCCAAAATTCAGATGCTTGTGTGATATGAAAAATATCCCATGCAATGCATCTGTCTTCTCAGCTGTTAGTATTAGGTGCCTTCCTACAATAGTATTTCAGTGTTGCTTTGCTGTTACACTAGGCTGTACTGTGTATTTAATTCTTAAAGTCAGCCCTTCTTACCTAGTAGTACCCACTTGACTTGACTTCTTTCCAAGATGTATCTTTTAATATTGACAGAAGACTATGCATGAAGTCAGCAAAAACTCTATATTTTCAAGTTAATGGAGGAAAAAGAAAAATCAAATACTTAGAAAACAAGCGCATCAGAAACCAGTTCAGATTAGCAAATAGGTTTCTTTAAAAGAAGGAACCTATTTCTTTATAGGTTCCTTTCTTCTTCCCACTTACTGCTGCTACTGAAAGCAGAAATGAGAGATGTCTTCCAGCCAGCAGTGATCATCACTCTCTGAGTAGTAGACAGCTTATTTCTGTGAGTTACCTAAGAAATCCAAGTCTTCTCCCAAAAATTAGGTACATCTACCAAAAAAAAATGTGTTAGAAGAATCTGGATTCATCCTTGAAAGCATCCCTGGAAACTTTTCTTGTTGAAATACTGGTGCTATTGGCATTATCTGGCAACTTGATGATTTTAAGAACCATGAGCAAGTACTGCTCAATCAATCCTTCCCCAGAACCAGAAAAATGAAGTACATCACATCTCTAGTTTTATAGCATTCTTTCCAATTTCCAAGGCTCTGTTTTCAGGCAGAAATTTGGTTACATATTTTCTCTCAGAACTGTTATATTTTTTCCTGATATATGTCAAAAGCATCACAGTATCTTCATGCTCTATTTTGAAAGCTGAGATACAGCTTGTGATTTCTTGGTGCTGAAACACATTTGAAACTTGTCTTTAAAACTGGCAATTTGTATGAAGCAACAGAAAAGGTAGCATTTAGCTTTATTGTTCTGCAAAATAGAAATACCTCTCAATTTCAGTGAACACTCAAATGAAAACCTTTTGGGCTTAATGCAATTATTTGTTCCTTACTGCTGTAGACTTTGTAAGTCTATATTTTAACAGCATCTGCAAAAACCCTTGTAAGAGAAAAGGCTAGGTAAAAGTTATTTTGCTTACAATAACTTAAAGAAAAACTAGAAAATATCCCTCATAACCTACCCTGGAGAAAAATAACCTTTTTTTTCCTGTTTTACATTTACTAAATTAGCAGCACAATTTTATTTAAAATCTGGTATAACTAAAATGCCCCTCCAGGACTATATTTAATGGATTTTTTTTTCCCATGAAATAATTCTTTTGTCTTCAGTCAGGAAGTGATTTTCTTCTGTTTGCCAGACACCTTTGGGAGATGTCAGAATTCAGATCAGAAAGTGTTTTGATGGAAAGCTACAGTGGAAAGCCAAGAACAGAGAGCAATGTCATTAAGACAGGTATAGAAGAGAAACAAAATACAATTATCACATTTTTTTTCCCCAGCTGTGTTTTCCTGAGTTTAAAGGAGTGTGAGTATTTCAATATTCTGGCTTGTTATACCTCAGGTCTTGCTGAAGTTTGACATGCATGCTGCAAGCACTTAATAAACCTAAACAGCCCCTGAGCACTCAATAGGATAAGGAACATCCTGATCAGCTGAAAATGAGAAACCCATACTAGTCCCCTGGTATTCAGCAAATTTGGGGTTTCATATGTTCTTGCTTCTTTTACAAAGGCATCCCCCCACTGTTCAACATTCAAATATGAACAGCATTGATATGACACTGGTGTAAGTGTAATTCTCAGAGGCTTTCATTGGGTGCAATAAAGCGGTTGTTTAAGCAAAGAGGATTCTGTATTATTCAAATATTGAGTCTGTCTAAATTAATATCACTGAACTCAATAACAAAGTAGAAAGCAAAGGGAGATGCTTAAATATCTGTGACACTTCATTCATCAATCCAGCATTAGATGGGGTTGGAGTTTTCATTTCCTGAAATGATCATGCATTTGACTCCGTAAGCCAGTTTGGGATATATTTTGATCAATATACAGTTGATCAGCTCCTCAGGTTAATACTGCAAGTAACCAAGTTTAAATTAGGAAAGAGACATATATGCACAGTCAGAATGAGGGAAGATTGAGATTTGTTAGAACCCTCAAATAACACCGTAGTTCTACCTAGCTGAGGACATCTTCAGACATCGCCTCCTGGTTTCTTTCTTATAACCTTCATAAAAGAAATAATTTGAAATAGATGGATATTCTTTAAAATCATTGATACTTGGCATTCTTTTATTTTACCTGCTTACCTAACTCTCACAGCTGTCACACATTTACTCCCTCACCAACATTTATAGATCACACAGACTTAAACAGAGATATATTTCTTGCTATAGTTGGTTTTCTAGGGGAAAGCCTCTTAGCACTGCTTTTTTGCCTGAAACATCTTAGTAGTGTATGATATTAAATAACTACATGTAGCATTATTACCTTTGCCACTCTTTCAGACAATGCATTTCACCAGCAAACAATTATTCTGTATCTGCTAGTTGGCTTTCCTCCTTTAGCTGGTGTTTTTGGGGGGTCTTTTTTTGAGTACACAAGGTTCTCATTTTATCTGCTTTTAAGGTTATCTCTACTGAAACTTAAATCAGCTGCAAGTGCCATCATTACTGCTTCTAACTTCTCCTGTAAAACAAACATATTTATTGTGTTTACTTGTAAGAAATTGTCATCTCTTCAAATGTGTATTCCTAACGACACACATATAATGCAAAGTAAGAAGTGATACTTATCCTTCTCAGAAACCTAAGCTTGGGAGGATATTCATTTTCTGGAAAGCGGTACTTGATCAGTGCCTGTGATGTGTATCAGGTCTCAGATACTTTGGGCTGACCTTACCAGCAACTCTGTTTTCCTTCCACTGGCTATCTGTCCACTACAGAGCAGCACTGAACCTCATCGATGCTTAACTAGCAAGGGAACCCCAATTTTTCCAAATGAATTCTGTCTTTATTATGGCTGTTTCTCCTGAGAAGCAATTGGTTCGGTCTGGATGGGTGTGACAGCCACTGCTGTGCAGCGCTCTCACGGAGCTGTTATGTCACATGGAAATTCCCAACTTCAACAGCACTTGACTTTACAGGTCAGCTTAGGCTGATCCTATCAGATGATCTTCCTGAATGCTGAAGAAAGCTAGCTGTGTGAAAAGCCTCCACCAAGAAAGCCGATCTTCTAATACAGGACATAATCACAAAGGCACAAGATGTATTGCAAGACCAGCAACATCCACTGAAGCACTGGATGTTTTCCAGTCACATTTTCTTTACGTATTTTTAGATATTGTTACGTGCTTATCCTTCAGAATTTTGTGGGTTTTATATTTCTTCTTTCAATCAGCAGTTACTCATAAATGGTATCTAGCCTAAAATGATAAATTAGGAGATAAATGTCTTCTACAACTCACAAGCTTGAAATCCGCTTGATTTAAAATTTAATGTGCAGATTTTAGAAGTTGGTATTTTTACCTAAAACTTCGTGCTTCTTTCCTAGAACAATTTATACTCCCAATTGAAAAGCTTCCTGTACTGAGTTTCGTGCCTGCATTTGTCACACAGCAGTTAGACAGTTTTGTACATGGGTAATGACCTCGAAGTGAAATTGAAAGGCTTTGCATGTGTTGGAAGATTAAGGCTGAAACCTTAGAAGCTGGGATGTGAACTCTCTAATCCTCAGCAGCATGCTACAAACACCTCCCCCTCTTCCATTCTTTTCCTTCCCCTTTCCCAACTTACATCCCTATAAATAGTTCAGGAAAGGTTCTATCCATTTGGGCAGAAGCTACAAGAAATGGCATAGCAAATGACTGCAAACCAAGAAAAAACATTTCTCTAGCGGGTAAGAGAACACACTCAGATCTTCTTCACCCAAACTGTAAGAACAAGAAGACCTGAGTGCTGTTACTTCTAAGGATGTGGCTAAAGCAGGATACAACATGATCTATGTTAGCAGTCCCTGCATGGAAAGCAATATATATAGAAAACATGCACACGCATACCTCAAACTTAGTCACTCCGCCGAAGTCCTGTGTTCCCTGTTTTTGAAGAGAAATTAAGATACAGGGGCTCCACTCCTGGCAGTGGGTCCAGTGAATCTGGCCAAGGGGACTGTTACATCCATGTGGAACTCTGCTGGTCTCTCTAGCAGCCAGCATGGCTTTTACCCTTAATGTATTGGGCTATAATTGTGCTATGAACTTGCCCCCTCATAAATCTCCAGCTTCTTCCAGGGGCAAGGGGATGGAAATTTGTCCTGGTTTAATGTCCTTGTATAATTCAACAACTTGAGCAGGTTAGAAAGAGTATGTGTCAGGGTAGATTTTGCCTTTGGGCAGGTACTTAGCCCAGTTCGACTAAGTGCTTATAGATGCAATTTTCCACAAAGGAAAAACAGCTGGGCAGAATTCATCCTAGTAGATTTAATGTATAAATAAGACACTCTGTAGACAGTTTAGGGGGAAAAAACAGTCATATAAGCATTATTACAGATCTGCTTTTGTGGGTTTGAATCCAAATTTATTCCTTTTCTGAGCTTTCTGAATTTACAGAGGTCAGTAAAAATCTTCATGTAGAGATATTTTTTTAAATATAATTCGGGTTTATACTGTTACAGTAAAAAGCTTGAAAGTATGACTTTAACTTCTAGATTGTGTTTATTAACTTCTAGATTGTGGAAACAAGAACTTGGTGGCTTAGTTCAGTAACAATGCAGGGCAGAGGGGGTTTGATTCAGGGGATCTATACTAAAGAAGTCACTACAAAAACTAGCCAAAAATATGAACACCTCTCTGCTCCTGTTCCAGCTGTGCCAGCTCCCAGGCACACAGCACCATTCCCTTGCTGCATGAACTTGGTAGAGTGCATTTTAAGAGCTCCCATTTGGATAGTTTCAATTAACCAATCCCTTTATCTGAAATAGGTAACAGCTGTAGAGCCTGCATTGCCAACAGCTCTGCAGTGTCATTCCCAGCCCAGGGGAAGCACAGCTGAGAAGTCAGTGCATGGCAGTCCAACTCTCCTTCCAGCACAGTGGCTTTCATGGTATTTAAAACGCCACAGATGTTTAGCTCTGATTTAGTTTTTCTGTATGTTTATGAGGAGTTCAGGGCAGTTAAATAACTGCATCAACTGGAGATATTTCACTCATGAGGATGAAAGTATTTTCAGGACCATTATTTGTTTCTGAGAAAATAAGGTATCCTATGTTGCAATTTTCTATTTACTCATGGAACCTTTTATATTTAAAACAGGCTTCTGTACACATTCTGTAGCTATTGCAACTTTAAAGTACTTCAGGAGCATGAACTTAATAGTAGTGAATTTCATAAATTCATCAGATATTGATTGTATGTACTGTACATGGTTAAGGGATGCAAACAAAATCTGCTGCATTTCATTCATCTTACATACAGTACCTGTAGCATTCTGTATGTTAGAAGTGCATTCTACTTCATACAGCCTGACTATGAGACTTTTTAATTGGTTTGAAATAAGTGTTAATTACATGTATGTAGGGAGCTGTCAGTTTTCCCAACATCTCTCACAGTTTTCCTTTTTTGTTTTTCCATGCTTCACAGACTGTATTCAATCTTCTATCACTCTTGTCCTTAGCAAAAGGGTGTCTATAAAGGGAATAAAAACTGTAGGAAAAAGTCTGAATTAATCAATTATTTAATTAATATTTAACAAGTTGAGTTTTTGACCTAGAGTTTTCTGAAGGGCTGCTGACAATTGCCTGTTAAAGATTACAAGATGTAAAAAGCACCCTAACACTTCATTTAATTTTTATATGTTTACATTTTAGTACTTTATATCATTTTAATTTCTTGTCTTTTAAAGAAAAAAACACACAGCCCTACTTTTAAGTGTGCCCAGAGGAACTAGAAATGCTACCCACACAGATTTTCAAATACTCCTGCCTTGTCTCCCCTGCCAGCAGCTGAGGACCCCCCAGCGCTGGTATGAGCTGTTTAAGAAACTCAGGCAAAACTGTTCAGTGGGAGAAAGCTCCAGCCAGGGAACACATTTTATAAAATCCTTTTTGATCCCCCCTCTGTATCAGGAGGGGCAGGCAGTCCCTTGCACATTAATCCCTGCCGTGGGGACACAGTTGCAGACATCTGGGACGGCAACCAAGAAACCTACTTCTTTGGCATAGAGTGCCCTTTGTCCTCCTCCACTGCCAGGATTGTGGGAAAACCAGAGCTCTTGCTTTTGGGGTTTTTTGGGGGGGTTGTTTTAATCTGGGGGGAGGGGAGGGTGGGGTTGGCTTTGTGTTTTTTGTCCAACAAGCCATGAGATCGTGTGCAGAGGCTTAGGATCTCCTATTCGTCTTAGATTGTGATGTTTGTTGCAGTAGAAAATGAAGAGATTTTTTACACTGCTAGAAAGGATATGTTGTCAGCTGGTCCCCATTTATTTCTCCAGAAAAACGATAAATTGTGCATGCCAAGCACAAAATAAAGTCCTGCATGCATTATACTAACTTATGAAATCAGCTTCTCAGCAGCAACAAAATCTGTCTGCAAATAGTGAGGAAAACAAATTTATCAAGATATGGCACACTGAGAAAACTGAGCTGCTACGTAAACTTACTGTAATTCTCCCCTACCATTTCATTTGCTCCCTGGCTGGTTTATTTTGGTTTTTTAAAAATTTATTATGTGGGTCTAAACGTAAGATGAAAAATCTTTGATGCAAAAATCATGTAGCTGCACATGTGGCAAATTTTGGGCAAACACTCTATACCCACTATATATGTGGGGAGTATTCTGTTCCAAAGCAAAATAATCTGGTAAATCCAAAGCCTTAAAAGGGAAATTGCCTCCTTTGTTTTTGTAGAATTATTTCCCTATGCTTCTCAAAGTGAAGCTGGCTGTCTTGCTCTTGTAGAAGGTGAAATTGTATACTGGTTCTTCATACACAGCTTGGTTAGGCATCCTTTAGCAAGCCTAGTTGGAAGCAGGTAAATTAAGCTGTGCAGGCTTTCGTACTGCTGATGTAAAATTAATTCTGACACTGATCTGTCTTCCCAACGCCTCGTAAAGTCAACAAGAGCTGAACAGACAATTAAGAAAGCAACCAAAACAGAATTAACTTCTCTCTAAAAAACCTCATTGGGGTTCTTTGCTTGTAACTTTAAGACCTGCCTGCTCCAAAGGAAACTTTCCGCTATTCAAGTCAGAACCCATTCCCAGGGATTGTTGTTTTGCTTGAGAAAGCAATGTGTTCATTCAGGCTGTTAGAAGGACGCAGAACTTTTATCTACACTTTCATTTTTAACTGATTTCTTTTTTGTTTTTTCCCTCACAGTCAGACATTCTTGTCACATCGTCACAGACAGAAATTATGCTGCAGATCAGGTCATTCTGTCATTTTAAATCTGATTGTTAGAGCAAAGGAAAATGAGGTCAATAATTGCTACCATTTTCTTGGGAACTGGCAGGCCACATCTGAGGTCTCCCTAAAGAAATCTTCTTTAATTACAAGTTAAGCTGATGTTCCCCTGTGTAGCAGGTAGAATTGAGCAGGATTACTTTTAAAAGGATTGCACTGATCTGCTTTGGTGACAGTTTCATTTTGAAATTCTGATAACAAGCAAGAGGTTGGATTATAAAGATATGGTTCTTGAGAGTGTACATGACGGACAGATACTGCAAATTGGGCCACAGCAGCAACTCTTCCTATTTACTCGTCTTTTAAGACCATATAGGATCTATTTTAAGAGCTGAAATTACCTTGCATTATTTTAGTGACTGCTTAGTATGTTCACAAAGAACAGAGCAAAAAAAGTTATGAAATTGTAGAAGGGAAATCATGCAAACAGCCATTCAAGTAAAGGCATTTTTCACTTGGAGACATTGTGACCCTCAGCCTTTGGTAAGACTGAGAAATGAAAAATGTGTAAAAGGTGGAATGCTTTCAAGCACTTCAATTATGAAAGGATTTTGTAAAACCAAGTAAATATTAATGTGTTTTAAAATCACTTTTCTTCTAACCCATGCAACTGTAGTGCAGAGACTTTCCAAATTAATTTTCCTTGTACATAAAAAACAAGCAAACAAAACTTGAACAGCTGATTAATTTTGCAAAAGCAATTTATCTCACAATAAATGATCTGACAGTAGCGTGACTGGTAAAACAAGTCTTGTCTCATTTTATGTGAGCAGTTAGTACTTTCTATGACTCTGGCAGGTTGCATGGTCTAGAAACAAGACTGACGACTGAAGTAGCTCACATACTTACAATGCTTTCATAAAATTCTTCTGCCTCTTAGTGTTTTCTCACCTGTGGAACTGATGGTGTTTTAAGCTGATTTGAATCCTGATGGAAACCATAAATCAGCTATTCCTCCATCCTTATTCCCATGTGTGGGATGAGCAGGTGGAGTGCTGAGCAGGACTACAAAACCAAGTGAAAATAGACCTCTTGTTAAACAAAATTTAAAATCCCAAAGCAGAAGGAAGATAAATATTAGTGCACTTCTATCAGAAGTGTAAAGTCTGGAGAATGTTGGCTCCCCAGCTGAAAACAGCTCAAACTCTCATTTCCAATGTCAGTCACCATCAACCCTGAACGGATCAGTCTTGAGACAAACTGTTCCTCCAGCATCTCCTGGTTGTAAAGGCCTGTCACACAGAGCTGAGGTGGTTGCCAAGTGCCCGCTTTTGGCAGCAATCCCCAAAGCCAGGCAATCAATTTTCAGGAATTTTACACCAAATAAAGTGTTGCACAACTCACTTCTCAAATGTAAGTGCACTAAAGCAATACATGCTGAGCTTTGGGCTTTTGTCACGCATTATTATAAATTTGTCAGTATGAAGCAGAACTTGCCCTTCTACTTCACTACAGCTAAAATCTGGCATTTTCAGAGAGCCATAAGAGCTCTCTTTGTGATACCTCAGTATCACAATTCAAAACCCAGTCTTTTGGAGGAGCAAAGTACAAACAGAAAGGATATTTTTTGTTAGCTAGAAAGAGAGAATGGAAACACAAATGCAAAACTTTTACAGTTTGATCTTCATTATGTATCACATTTTTTTAGAAAGGTGAATGTTAGAAGATCCAAAAACAATTTTTCCCCCCTTTCATTGCATTGGTCTATCATCCGTTGTGTTTCCTTTATGTGTGAGATAATTTTAGCAATCCCTAAGCTGTTGTTTCAGACAAGCAGCAGCAGGAAGGGTTGTCTACAGATTCACACCTGTAAGAAAAACAAGAAAAAATACAGCAGTGAAGGTGAATATTGCAGCAGGAGATGAGAGGAATTACAGCTGGTGTGGGGCATGTGCCTGCTCTGTGGTTACAGCCATGAGCAAGATGGGGTGCCAGTGTTCTTTGGGAAAGACCAAGCATAGCAGGTGTCCTTGGATCACTCTGCCATTCCAAGGTGACCAGCTAAAGCCTGGCCTGGAGCTCAGAGACCTGAAGCAGAGTGTGCTTGCTGTTTTGGGGGAAATGAGCAAGCTCAAAGGGATCTGCTTCCTCAGGTGAGGAACTCTTATACCCACAACTGGTACTCACAAGTGCCATGTGGGAAGCAAGGCAAAGGCTCTTACTTTGGTGGGCCACTGTTTCTCTTAAAGCCCACTGTAAATAATACTTAGAAAGCCATAAGATGCCTAAGGAGGGCAAGTTAAGAGAGCCATGTGCTTTGACTCATGTGGAGGCCACCCAAACTCACACTCCACACTCCAGAGGGAAGTGTGGAAGTTTCTCAACCTTCAAGCTGCAAAGTCATCTGCTTCCCTTTCAACAGAAGGAAAGGGAACACAGGAACAGATACTGAAGGATGGGGTTGGCTTTCTGCCACCAGCTGCTTTAGCAGAAAATGGGAATTAAGTTAGGGGAGGTTTGTGCCAAGTCCCTTCTGGCCTTGCTCTTTTTCTATGGTAGTTTCTATCTGCATTGTGGAAGCTGCTGGTTTGACCCTGGTATTTCTCCACCATGGGCAGTGACAGGGGATGTTTGCTGGGCCCACAGTCCCTATTCTTAATGTTCTGGTCTGGTTTTGGTGTGACATTATTCACCAAAGACACATGGAATCTGCATGGAACACTGTTAAGGTGTATGTTTGACAAAACATTGATTTCTAACTCTCCAAAGAGCAGAGGTGCATTATAAAGAGGAAAGGTTTCTTCTTTGAGCAACCTGGTATAGTGGAAGGTCCCTGCCCATGGTAGGAGAGTTGGAACTAAATGATCATAAAGGTCAAACTAGTCTTCTACCTAACTTGAACTTATATCTGACATGATGTTCTTAACATGACATGACTTTATGACTTTCTTAACTGCTTGGGCTGGCACATCCCCCTGAGCTTTTGAGGGTAGTTAGCCATCACAACCATCAAAGAAAAGGGAAAAATTGAAACTGAAATAATTCATCTCAAGATCTGGATCCTAGTCCCTACTGTGACACATACTTAAGCTTTCCATGAAGAGGCAAGAGCTGTAGTTGCAGAAAAATAATTTCCAGAGTTAACTGCTGGTCTGAGGCTCAGATTTAGAATGCAAGCTGAAGGTCTACTGACAGATTAAATAGAAGCAGATGTGAACACTGGTATGGCCGGCACACCTGGCATGCTTGCTGCTGCATGGTACTGCTTTCTTCTCTTGGCTGTGTTTGCAAGGGGGAATACTTGTGCAGGTACCTAGCTCCAGAAAGAGCCGCTGGCAATCAGAGGGAAGCAACCACAGCTGTTTAGCTACCACCCTGCAGAAGGGAACTCCCGTGCCCTCTCCAAGGCCATCCATCTGCACAGGGCAGGGAGCCATGTACCCAGGTCTTGTGCCTTGAAAAAGGAGCTTACACATCTCCCTTGGGAATCACAGAGCTCATTAAGACACCTCAGCATCACACACCACAGCACTACACTCCAAACATCTTGGAAGATTCAGCTCTTTCTTGAAAGATTCAACTCTTTCATGAAAGGTCTGTTTGAATAGAGAGAACACAGAAATAAAATTGAGGGTGAAATTAAAGTCTGTTTGCCAGTGTAAGGAACATTTTTTAGCATGCTCCAGGTAATTTAGGCAATCAAATATTCTGCTTCAGGTTTGATGAAAATACTACTGGCAGCCTCTTGCTTCCCTTCAGGCACTGCTAAGCCCTGTGGTAAAATTTCTGTGGGCAGCAGTAAATGAAGAGAATCTGAAGTCAAGCCACCTAGACAGTTCAAATGCCAGATAAAACCTCTGGCTATGTTTAGCTGTGTCTTTCCATGCTTACCAGTCTTCATGTTGAGGAATCTACTGCAAACCGCATTTTCTTCCAGGCAGTGTTACCTGAGCAACTACTCAGGGAAAACCTGCAAGCCTACCTTCCCTTTGCAGCTGCCTTCCCCTTATCTTTATATCCTCAGTAATACCATCATCAACTCAGCTCTCTCTTCAGTGATTAAACCAGAACAAGAGAAGGTTTTGGTTGTAATCCCTGTTCAAACAGCTGTTCTCAATTCCCTCTAGAGAAAACCAACCTGTTTGATTAAGCAGTTCCCCCACCAATTTTCTTTGTCAGATAACAGGCAGAGCTGCAAGTTCCCAGCCTCACCTAGGCTGCCAACCTGCAGTCAATAATTTCCAAAGACATGCAAAAAATAACCCTCAACTGAAAAAAACCCCAAAAAACAAAACAAACAAACTGTCACAAAAAGTGCTGAATTTGGTAATATCAACTGGAAAAATATCCAGACATTTGCACACATGCATGCAAGCTTTTGCAGTGGAATGAATCATATATTGCATAGTATGAAAAATTATTAGGAGTAAAATATGATCTGATTGAAAAACTGAAAATCAAATAAAAGTTTTCAGACCAGACACAGCTCTCACTAAGACCTTTTAGAAATACTGTATGTTTCTCAAATGTAGACAGTGCTATCCTATGCTACCTTTAAAGATGCTCTTGAAGTTTTTAAAATAATTTACTGACCACAGTAACAACACCTTTCTTTCTTGGAGTGCTTACAGTTTAATGTGAAAGCCTTCAGAAGAAACAGGAAAAGAAACATACAAAGACAATTATTTTTTTATTTCCTGTGCTAAAGCTGGAACAGCCTTCTTTTGTTTATTTTTTTCCACTATACCGTATTTTTCAGAGATTTTTGCATTACATTAAAATGTATTACACAGCTTACATTTCCAAAACAAAGATGCAGCTCTCTCTTTTCTTGGAATTCTAAAAGAATGGCTATATATTTAGATGGAGTAGTTCACAAATAGTTATTTTCTTAGCTATTCTTGGCTATTTTCTGCAAAGTAGGAGCATTACCAAATGTATGGGCACCTTAATATACCCAAACCACCGGCAAGAATTCCCTCACTTCCCTTGGCTTCAGTCACTTTTGTCACACCAAATTACATGCCTTTCAAGGAGAGATGGAAGGATTCAGGCAGGGAGATTGCTACTGCAGCAAAAACATCTCCCATGGATCCATTTCATATTGGAAATAGAGACCTTTAGTCAGCTCAGGTTACCACAGGGGGCTGTGCTCTTCTAGGAGCTCTGGCAGCACCACTCTGCTGGGTAAGGCTTTTGTGGCACAGCCCCTAATCCTGGTCAGCTACCAGAGTGGAAAGAATGATCCAGAATGTGGGACACAAAAATTACCATGTCAAGTGAGAACTCCAGTTTCTGTCTCTTCAAATGATTAATCGAAAATGCTAATAAAGAAGATCTAAGAGAATGTCTCTTCTAGCTATTCTAGCTATTTATTCCTTCCCTCTCTCCCTCCCAGTGCATCCATGGGACATAGCAGCAGTCTCATGTCCCAGCTGGTTGTGTTTCTCTCACAAGCTCACTCCAGCTTGTTCCTGCTCTCAGTGAAATTATCTAGCAGTGAGATCCATATATTAAGCATAAATTACATGTGGCATTTGGCTCCTGGATGCTGAGAGCCCTGGTGTACTCCCCAGCTGGGGGAAACCCTTTTATATCAGTTCTGTGCCAGGAAAAGAGACTCCAGACACTTGTTCTGCTCTTGGTCTTCAAGTTTATTAATATGTTATCAAAAAACTTGGCACTGTCCTAACTGGACTCAATTCTCAGGGAAATCCACCACCAAAATGGCTCAAAGTGGCTCCAGAGTGCACAGTTTCAAGGTCTTTTATAATTGCCTTGTCCAATTAACACTATAAATATATCTGATTTTTCTTTCTTTAACAATTATAATTTATTGTCCATCTATGTAACTAAAAACTGCGGCAGATTTTAGCCAATCACTTTTGTGCTACCAACACTGCGGGACATGGAGTACTTGAAGTACATGAAGAAGAAGAAGAAGAAGCACTAGAGACAAGGCCCTGTTCCCTCCATCTGACTCCATGTTAACTCCTTAAAACCTATGTTTCTCACCCTAGTGACACACTACACCAATTTCTCTTATCTATCTTACTCTTTTATGGATTTTGGTTTATCTAGAGATTTTTGGAAGCCCTCTCTGTCGGTGAGGGTCAAAGTTAATGTTTTCCTGGGGGTCAGGATTCTCCAGAGCAGTCATAGGGATACTGTCTTTGCCCTGAGTCCCCACAATTACACAAAACAGCCATTTATTGCCAGCTCCTGGATGTCCTGCCTTCCAATTTCATTGAATATCGCCTTTCTTATAAGACACAATTCATAGCAACATCTGGCTCACCTTTCTGCCTTCAGCTTCAATTTTCTCTGCAGTTCACATATAAATCTCTAAATAAGCGCTTTCTTTGGGGATTTAAAAATGTGTTTTCCCTACAGATATAACACACAAATGATAGAAGGTAAAGATGACAAAACCATAGAAGATTGTCTGAAACAATCTGTGATGGAGAATTGTCCCTCATTGTGCATCTTTGCTCAAGAGTAATTGTAAATCCTTCAAGCAATAAAAAGCTAAACAATTTAATCTATAAGCACTTCTGAGTTGGACTCAACTTTGCTTCATTTCACCCACTATCTCAACCACTCTAGAGGCAACACTACCATTTACAAAATCTTTAATATTTATATATTTAAATATATGCACGGTGGCATATAAGATTAGTTTATTTAAACATGCTGCTAAATTTGGATTCATTCCAGTACTTCTCAAACTCTATGTACAGAGTAGAACTCTTCAGGGAGTCAAGTAAAAATTACTATTTAAATAATAAAAATAAAATGTATGCATTTTCAATCAGTTTAGTTTAAAATATCACTTCCAGGAGCTGTATCAGAGAGAAGAGGCTGTCACCCATTTCCACTTTTTCTTTGAAGTTTGAAATGAGATCTTGTTTTGTACAGAGTATTCTAATTTCTATGTAGCTGTGTAAGAAGCAATTAATTATCTCAGATTTTGAGGTGCCGAATGACAATCAAGAATTTTGAATTAAAACAAAAAAGCCCCCACCAAAACAGACCAACAGTAATGGAAAAGGTTTTCAGATAGCATAAGTAAGATTGAATGCAGTTTACTCGTCTGTAAGAAGTCTATTTCAGAAAGTTTTTTCATGTTTCTGTTGGATCCAGATAGTTTGGTTATAAAGCTATATAAAGAGCAAACCTAAACCACTTGAGGCAGTGTTTTCACTGGGCAATAAATAATGTCTAGTGACAGATCATTGGTATTTTGAGCAATCAAAGGTATTTTTGACAAATCCAAGTTGTTTTGATATCTGCAGTGATAGTTTTTAACTAATTTTTACATAGTTTATACTACTTTTGCTAAAACTACTAGAAAACCAGTAGATATTGGTCTCTCAATGAAGACCAGCACTGACAAAGATATATAAAAAGATATATTTATTGTATAACCAGAAGTGGTACATTTTTTACATATACGGTGACTTTGAAATTGTGTTTTAGGTGCAATGGCATGAAAACTAATTCTCTTTTGTGCACTGTGCTACCTATTCACTTACATTTCTGTGCAAAAATACTGAGCTATCTCATTAGAGAGATCTCCGTTGCTTTATCATCATTGACTTTATGCTCCCTTTGGATCTTTCCATTTAGGTGATTTGATTTGCTCAGATAACCTACTGTCTTTTTAATAGTTTTAGATAAATAGCTCTTCCACAAATCTGTCCAAAATCTTGCCAAGAAATATACATTGCTAATACCCAGAGCAATGTCCTGTACAAAAGAAACAACATGAAAGACATGTTAATCTTTAGCCTTGTAACCCAAATACCTTTGTTGATAAAGGCTCTTACTGTGATTTGCCAGAGAGAAGTGAGTGGTCTGAGCACATGGATTTGTTCAGACTGGTTTTATTTGCTTTTCTTTAGAAATGTGACAGATCATGTTGTGCAAGACATTCGCATCTAATCTGCCCAGAGGTACTATTAAGGACATGTTCTAAAATCCAGAAATACAGTATAGTCTCTTGTAGCAGTGTTGACAGGAAGATGTCAAGAGTAGTGACACAAAATTACCTACCTATTTTTAAGTAATAATTTATTTTTTTTTACAAACTATTACTACTAGTTTTTGGTAGGTAAACAAATACATTTTCTATAACAACCTTACAAGTCTATATATTTTAAATCTCTATTTTTCTTCCTGTAAACTAAAATAAGCTGTACAATGTTGAAAGAGAGACAAAGGCTGGGACAGCCTTAAGAAGAATCATTGTTTCTCTGCTGCACCTCCTAGAAAAAGTTCTACTCTCAAATTACCAATGAAGGCAAACCAGGCACTGAATTTTCATGGTGCTAATTAAGATAGATGGGAGCAAGGTTGTCAGCTGATGCAAGTCCTCACTGTGTCATTTAAGCATACTCATAAGGAGGTAGATTTAATTTCAGACCGGCTCATCTACTCAGCTTGCGGTCTGCTCATCCCAGCCGGGTGTGAGGGGTTGCAAGTCAGATCAGTGATGACAGTAACCTATGTTGGGCAGGAGTGTTGATCTGCTGGAGCGTGGGAAGGCTCTGCAGAAGGATCTGGACAGTCTGGATCTGGACAGTCTGGACCACACACAGTGGTGTGAGGTCCAGCAAGGCCCGTGCAGCGTTGCAGGCTTGGGACAGAGTGGCTGGAAAGCTGCCCTGCTGAAAAGGACCTGGGCCAGCTGACAGTCAGTGGAATGCAAGTAGCAGTGTGCCCAGGTGACCAGGAAGCCAAATGGCATCCTGGCCTGTATCAGCAGCAGTGTGGCCAGCAGGACCAGGGCTGTGATCATCCCCCAGTACTAGCACTGGTGAGGCCGCACCTCAACCTGTTCACTCACTGCAAGAACAACTTTGAGGTGCTGGAGCAAGTCCAGAGAAGGAAAACAGCTGGGAAAGGGTCTGGAGCACAAGTCCTATGAGGAGCAGCTGAGGGAGCTGGGGGTGTTTAGCTTGAACAAAAGGAGGCTCACAGGGGACTTTATCACTTTCTACAGCTGCCTAAAAGGACAGTGTAGCCAGGAGCCAGGTGGGGTCAGCCTCTTCTCCAGGGTAACAAGTGACAGGACAGGACGAAGTGGCCTCGAGTTGTTCCAGGGGAGGTTTAGATTAGGTGTTAGGAAAAATTTCTTCTCTGAAGGAGTTGTTGAGTTCTGGAACAGTCTGACCGGAGAAGTGATTTTATCACTATCCCTGGAGGTATTTAAAAGACGTGTAGATGTGGCACTCAGGGACATGGTCTAGTGGTAGAGCTGGGCAAGAGCTGGGTTTACAGTTGGACTTGATGCCCTAATGGTCTTTTCCAACCGAAACAGTTCTATGATTATTTTATTTTATTTTATTCTGTTTGTTCTTAATATTATACAATTTCTGTTACTCCATCTAACTGTTAGAAGCATTCAGTGCCTAATTTCCATTTCAAGGCAGCTGAGAATAGGTTTTTCTACCATCTTTTAATATAAAAGGAATACACAGTGTTTTACTTTGTTCTGAATGTGTAAGATTTGGTTATGTAACGTAAGCATGAAAGAGAATAACTTTGCATGCTTATTCCTGCAAGTCACTCAAATCCATTACACTATTTTTTCTAATGCAGTCTGTTAAGTCTAACCACAAAAGCGTTTAGCACAGGAGTAGGGCTGTTTCAAATTAATGCAGCAGGTGGGCACATCACAGACAAGCAGCAGTGTGGCATTTCCCAAAAGGGAGTTATCACTGTCATGAAATAATAACAGAACTGCTGTATAGCTCAAGGGGATAAAAATGGAAGCAGATTTTTGCAAAGGCCCCGCACCTAGAAATCAAGTAACCTCCTGTGACAGAAGCCATCATTAGGCTGCTAAGATAATTGTCTGAAATTCAGAAAATGCCTTTCTTTATGGGCTGTAGCCAGGACACTCTCCTAAAATCTAGTTTAATTTCCTCAGTGCTGTGAAGTATGAGAAACCTTTTTTTTTTATTTTGAATCACCAGTTTCTTTTGAGTAAATCTTTTTTTTTCTCTCTCCCTTT
>VWZN01003171.1:30905-59405 GCA_013396955.1 Regulus satrapa
CCTGGCTTAGAAAATATATATATCTAGTTCTGGAGGTTTTGTTGGGTTTTTCTCCAAGAAAACATGAATGCAGCAACATCTTGCAGAGACAGAGGTTTATAGCCCAAGATGCTGAAAGAACCTCTCGTTACCACATGCTCACACAAAATCTGTTGACTTTGAACAGTCTGAGGATCAAATTCAAGAGCAGAAGAAACACAAGGAAGGGGCTTGGGAGTGCCAGGAAGTTGTCCCTGCCCAGATCGCAATCCAGTCCCAGTTAAGGAATGGAGAGGCCAGGGGTGGACCTTCCAGTGTGCAAATATGCTTCTTCATAAGGCAGATCTGTTAATGGTGTCTGCAGTCCAGGCTGGTGTGGAGATATCTGGCATTCAAAGGCATCCATGGCCCACAGCAGCTCCTGCCCTGCAGAGAGGCTCAGCATCACCCTGTGTCTCTCTCCTCAGCCTGGCCACATTTTCTCAGTGCTGAAATTAATTCATCAAGCACCCTAGGACACTGCTGGGAAGAGAGGAAGAACCTCTTGCTGTTGTTGAGAGGAAGGACCTGGCTGACCTCAGGTTGTGGCAAGGAATGGTTCAGGCACAGGCATGCAGGAAGCCGCTGCCCAAAGCTGGAGTCTGGGAAGAGATTGCCACATCCAGTTGAGGGAAGGACTGTGTAGGTCATGGTTTAGCTCCCAACTCAGTCAAAAATGGACACAAATTTGCAAAACCTGCCAGCTTAGCAGTTTGAGTGACTAAGACCTCAAAACAAAGTGTCTTTGTAAGATAACCCGCCTCTTTCTGCCACCTCACATGGCCTGATCTTCATTACTGGACCTCTATGTTCTTCTGTAGGCTTGTTTTATAGGAACTTGGGGTCTGGTTTAGAGAAATCTCAGTTGGTTCACCTTCAGTTAAATCACTCAAAGATTTCCTTCTTTAAGTGTAAAGCACTGAGATACTCAGTTGACGAAACAATAAAAACAAAGAAGCATCTTTATCAGAGTGAAAACTACACCCATCACAGATGGATTTATTGTGGTACTTGCTGATTTTCATATACCTTAATTTCTCTTCCTAAAGAGTTCTGGTTTGGGCAGTTTCCAACAATGACACCTGCATTGTTATCTAGATCACAATCTGCCCTAAATTATTTTTAAAGAGGTTTGAGGGTTTTTTTCAGTATACATGTTATTGTGTACTTTGGAAATACTTGGGCAGGACAAACTTTTTACAAGTTTTTTAGAGTTTTGGGGTTGGTTTTTTTTTAAAAATCATATTCTCTCTGTGACCCTGAGATAATGTCTTTTTCACATATCCTTTTCTATATTTTTTAGGAGACCCTGAAAGCTTTTGACCGGGAAGTAAATGAATTTGTGGACTATATGTTTGGACCTCGAGGTAAGCTGCTCTGCTTTTAGTCCTTTAAGAAATAATGCTTCGAGAGATTACCACCCCAAGAAACTTCTAATAAATTTGCTGGGTGGCTTATTCAAAAATGTAAAGTAGGTAGACTCACAATATAATCAGGAAGACATCATTATTGTAGCAAATATATCAATACAGTGATTTGTGATTCCTTTGTTTCTGAGAATATCGAAAAAATTCAATTTTACATCCTAATGTGGAATAAAATGCCTAAAGGGGATCTTTCTGAACGTGGAAGATCTGGTTTGGGACTGATTGTCATTCATAACCCAGTTTGTTTGGTCCAGCTACTGATTAAATCACCTAATTCAGAAGGATGCTTGGAGAAAAAAGCAACTTGCAAGATCACATCCAAAATTTCAGTGAACTAATAAATTGGGTGGAAGAACAGATGCATCTCTTGTCTTCCCATTATTGCTTTATGGAAGAGTTTGGGCAAGAGTAACTTAAATTAATTACAGGTAGGAGATGCCTCATGCTTTGTTAGGAATGAAATAAATAAGTAAAAGAAAATCCAAATCTAAAACAGGACAGCAGGCAAGGATAAAGTATCAAAATCAGGGCTAAGAGAGCGGAGTGAATACAAGAAATTGGAGAGACAGGAGCTTAGACAGGACACAGTCTTCAGAGTAGGCTTCTGCATGGCACCTTGCTGTTGATAGGGCTGGGTTTAACTTCAGGAAGTGCCTTGCAAACTTTTATCCCTGGTTAAATCCAGAACTGCTGCTTATGGGGATGGATGCATGATTATGGATTCCCAATTTGTTGCAGTAATGTTCTCCATGTCACAGAAACAGTTCTTGATTAATTGGAAGGAAAAGGGAAAGACGTAGTGTTCTTAAACACAAGAAATTCTAACTTTCCTTAGCTGCCTAGCTGGCTACAAAATCTTTTCCATCATTTCTACAGTAGATGTGAAGTTTGAAAGAAAGATTTCCAGTGAAGAAACACTGAAGAGCTTGGGAACAACAGCAGAGGTTGTTAAAGCAGAATAGGTTTTATTAATGGCTTCTACAAAAGTACATTTTAATATTAACAAAGAAATGTGATCAGAAGAATAAAAGCACTATTTTTTGGTGTTTTGTTTTGGTTTTTTTCCCAAATGGACATGATGTTCTCTTTCATTCCTCTTTCCTTGCTGGTCCAGACAAATTCTCTGAAGGAATAAGCTATAGTTGATCCAATTCTGAATAGCACAGAAATCCCTTTGGGCTCTTAGAAAGCCCTTCAATTAAACAAGTATTATTTGTATTGCTTGCCAAGTATATCACTATCCTTCTCCAGATATCAGTGCTGAAGATAGCTTTGTTTGTCCAGGCCTCTGCACTCTGATCTTTAATTTAACTGGTGGTATAATGACACAGTATCATACATTTCCTGAATAGCGTATCTCCCTCCAGTGTGTTTATCCACATAAATAATTCACAATAAACTGCCATCAGTTTTAAATTGAATGACCACAGAGATTAATATCTAATGCATTTGAGAGCTTTTCCAAACATCTGAACCCACAAACCATTCCTCTTCTTTCTCTCTACTGAGTTGCATTCACAGTACACACTTCATTCAGCAGCAAAATGGATTAAAATGATAGATAACAGCACTCTATTATTTTAAAAACCAATCTCCTATTTGTTGTTTATATTTTAGGCATTAACTCCTGAAATACTTGTATCACTATGCAGGTCTTTGTCACCATTACCAGATGTGTCTGAGGACACTAGAAGAGACAGAAAGCCACGCTCTAATTCCCAGAGGCAGTCTCTGTCACATTGGGAGCACCAGGTTAACACAAGCTGCAATACTGCCCGCTAGAATGAGGGACAGACTATCAGAGACCTGAATTTGATTCATAAATATCAGCATATTTTGTACCTTCATTCACTGTTATCAGTTGGGCTTTGTAGACAGCCCTACTTCAGTGTTTTACTTTGAAGTCCTTTGGATCAGGGAACAGCAGCCATGTACCTGCCCATTGGTTTCATCTCTTAACAAGGGGTGGTCTTACAATTTGGTGTTGATCCATATTGTTCTTGTGCTCAAGGCAAATCGAGAATGAGTAAAATAGCAATTTTCTTCTGTAGGAGATAATTTTTCCAGAGTAACACTTCATCTGCAGTATATTGTTTGGTGTTATGCAAAATTAAGTAATATTGAATTGCAGGAGCTAAATCTAGTTGCTAAATCTGGTTGTTTATCTGTGAAAGAAAAAGAGGTGGTCAAGAAGAGATGTATTTTGTTAAAGTTATGATAAATTAAAAAGCACTTTTCCCTAATAGTCTATGATCAGTAGCAAGACACTGGGGCAAACCCATCTACCCTCTGCATCTTAGAAAGGACTGAATCTACCCAGACACTGACTGGCCAAAGCTATAGAGAAACTTGAATCAAAATGTTTCTAAACCTCATTGATAAAAGCCTGATACGTTTAAAGAGCCTGGGAGGCCTGCCACTCATTTAAAAGGAGCCAGGATTTCACCCCAAGGGTTTGGCACATCATGGCCAGCGGCCATGAATTAATTTATTCACAGAGCGATCAGAGCTTGTGGGTGCCTGCTCCTTCCCCTGCTGCAGTCCAGTGCTTTCCCACTGCGACTTTATTCACTGCTTTGGTCTCAGTTTCAGATGCTGTGCAAGTTCAATACTGTAAAAATAATCCTTTCTCCTATTAACAGTGTAATTGTATAGTACTTGAACACGGAGGTTTAACTATCGGTCAACAGAAATGCTTTTCATCTCTCATTCTTCTGATAACTTCTTTTGAAATACATTCCCTTTCCTCCCCCTTCTTGACACATAAAAACCTCCCTCTGTTTGTCATTCAGGGATAAGTGGAAGTGGAAACAAAACAGTCACGTTCCTTGGCTGCCCTTTATAAACCACTTTCTGCCAGAAACTGTCTGACTCTTCAAGGTATTGAGGTCGTGGTGGGAAATATTCAGGAAGGGTACATGTTTTAACAATTTCTCTTGAAACTGGAATACTATAGAACTTAAAAATACTTGACTTGCTGACCTGAGGAGGCACACAAGTTTTGCTTTTGTGTGGATCAGCCCACATATTTGTGGCCACTCACAGCAGAATGAAAACTTTCTGAGGGCATACTGGGGCAGAATTTATTCTGTGTAGTTTAATTTGTATTCTAAACTCTTCTGAATATTTTTCCTGTTTGAGCAAACATGCAGTTTTGTTATCTACTGATGCAAATTTGCCTTTGTGAATATAACCTTTATGCACCAAGTGTTGCAATCCTCGGATGGGGGATCTTTCCTTAGATAACAGTCTTGCTGACTTGACTGCTTTCTACATCTTCATTTAGGATACCAATTAAATAAATTAAATCCTTATGCTCCTAAAACACGCACTCCTAAGACCTCAACACTTGACCTAAGACATCAACATTTAACCTTTACCTGTCCTGTGACTCCTGTGTCATGTTGAGAGCCCATAAGGGAGCAGAACCACATCTAAAATATTAATTCCAGTGCTTCATGCATGGCTTGTGAGCTTTAAGAGATTGTTGGAAGTGTTTCCTCCTCACAATGAGGTGATCCTAGTAAGCACTGAGATCTAGACAACAGGTGTTCTAGCTTGGTAGTGCACCACAAAGCAAGGCTGCCATAAAAGGAAGGATTGTGCTCCTGTGACTGTTTAATCCTGCACTTCTCTGCTCCCAGATGTTTTGGGAGTCCAAAAGGGAGAGTAAAAAGCAGGAGAGCACTGGACTTCCATGGTAGTGGTGGCCTGGTTGAAAGTCTTTTCCTGCAAAAAGGCTAACAACCCTCATGGAATCCAAATTCAACAGATGAATCTTACAGCCATTGAGATGGAAGTGAGGGAGGAAGCAGAGGAAAAATGCAGTAAGAAAGAAAGCTGGTGTTCAAAGCGTGGCTCATATGCAGGTTACTCAAACATATGTAAAATTTCACATTTTTCACCTGTATGCATGTATTCCTGCGGAAGGAATTGTTGGAAAGATTACAGTACAGCAAATTTTCAATCAATTACTAAATGTCTGGGCACATTTACTTGGTGCATCATCCATTTCCCAGTCTTTTCTAAATTCAACAATGGCAGAAGAACAATAAAACACCTTTTTCATGCACTGTGACTAGGTTTTCTCATACCTTTTTTTTACACAATCTTGGCCTTTGTAAAAAAATAATCTAAGGAATTTAAAGCATTTTCCAAGAGCAAAGCCCCATTTCTAAGAGTGGAAAGAATCACTTTCTGTGAGACCTGCACAATGACTCCTCACTGACTTCTTTCTTCACTTACTCCATAAGTCAGTCTAAAAACTATCCATGATGTTCTTCCCATAAGTAGAACTGAATAGGAAAATGGCTGAAGAGTGTTGTTATGGAAAATGGACTCTATATTTTGCTCCATCTTGGAAAAAGGAAAGCAAGCACACTCCTTTCACTCATGACATCCAGTTGCTCATATGACAGCAAAGTGGTGCCTCCAGCTTGGCATCTGGGATTAGGCTTTGCTCATATACACTGAACTATCTGATTACTGCCAATGGGATTACTTGTGTGAATAAGGCAAGCAGGATTTGACCTTAATATTTCGTTTCAGGACCAGGCAAGTGGGACACTTGGGAAATTGTGAAAAAGCAAGACCTCGCCCAGCCAAAAGTCTTTGATAATCATCAAAGTAAACATTTGCCACTTGCTTTTCATATTCAATATTCTGGAAAAGTCTTCCCCTTGTATGAACATCTTCTAGTCAATATTATATCATTTCCTACTTGTATGGCAAGTGCAAAACTAAAATAACACCTAAGCTGGCAACATTACATGCATACTTTATATTTAATACTATCTGCAAATTGCCTGCTGAGCAGATTAAAATAGGATTTAAATAAATATTAAGTTAAAACATTAAATAAAAATGTTTAAAAGCATGTAAGAATGGGGTTTTCCCTTTCATTTTCTCTTTACTTATTAAAGTGGGGTGATTTAGGTGACCTTAAATGATTAGGTAGTTTCATGCAGTTTTCAGTCCACATCCTCTGAGACTTAGCATGCAGATTTGGTAAGCTGAAAGCAGTGGATAGCTGTTGTGAGGAAAGAATGGCTGATTCTATCTCATACTTCTAGCAGATTTCTCATGATGTGTTCTGCCTTATTTTAGCAAGACTTTACCATAGCTTTCTTCATTGCCTGCTTGATGTGTTTCATTTTTTAGATGCCAGGGTTAGAGGATGGTTCCTTTTGGACTCTTACCTTCCCACATTTTTCCTTACTGGAGCGTATCTACTCTGCATATGGCTGGGCAACAAGTTCATGAAGAACAGGCCTCCTTTCTCTCTCAGGCCTCACCTCATCGTGTATAACCTGGGCATCACACTGCTCTCCTTCTACATGCTCATAGAGGTAAGTGATCTTCCATGCAGCATGGCTGAGGAAGGTGACCAAGATACAGTTTTTAGCAGAAATATCTTAGTGACCGGGGGTTTCACTAGGAAAGTTCAAATCAACAGCCAAAATGAACTTAATATTAAAAAACTCCATTTTCATCTTAGATCTTAGCATGTTTTGCTCATCCTTTCTGAGCTTCAGTCCACACTTGGGGACAGCTATTTGCTGCCAGGACCATGTCTACAAGCATAAATTTAAATCTGCAACAGTCAGACAGCTCAAACGTGCCTATACCTTGTCCTTCGGCACCCATGAAAATGCCACAGATTGGGTTTTATTTGTATGACCATCTGTGGAGTGATTGTTCCAGGTCCATGCTTAAACATGAATAGATTTATAGATGAGAGCAAGTACTGATTGATTTATTTATGCTATTGGTAATTCAGTGTTATTTTCCTGCTCTTGTGACTAAGAAGTTTTTCTCATACAGTCAGAAAATAAAAGACAGATGTAAAAACCACTTCATCCCAAAGCAAGGGCTGTGGGGCTTGGAGGCTGAATATGATCACACAGATTATTTCCCAAATACTTACTAGAAAGGAACATGCTCATATAATTCAGGATCCATTTAGAATCAGAAGAGAAGTCTGAATGCATCTGATGATTTTACAACAGCAGAGGATTCAAACAGTGCCACTCAGCAGACGTGTGGTTTTGCCTCTGCAGAGGGAAACAGAAGCCAAAAATCATTATTTGGATATTATTTGGGAGCTGCCCATTCACAGCCTTTTGATTGCTGGGGCACGTTTAATATTAAAATGTTATCACACATTACTTGAAGCCCTTAAAAAACAAAAGCTAGAAGACAAACCCCACAAAACTTTTGTTTGTTTGGGGTTTTTTTGTTTGTTTGTTTTTGTTTTTGTTTTTGTTTTTTCTGAAGAAGTGACCCTGGGCATGAGAAGCCCTGGCTGAAGCATGGCCTTGTTTTCATGGTGTGGCCTGACACTGCTGTGTCACCTGCACAGCCTCACATCATTTCTCACTCAGCCACAATTTCCACCTTAGTTTCCAGCCACAGTTTGCTGGGCAAGAAACTCTTCAGAACCCAAACAGGACACCCAAGCACTTCAAGTTTTAAATTAATTTGAGTTAAAAAGCAAGTGGCTGTCCAGGTCAAATGGCTGAGGAGCAGTTTAGTTTTGTGCCTTTGGGCAAAGGACTGATTGTGTTACACGAAGCTTTATCCTGGTGAATGCTCCAGTTGGCTTTAGAGGCTGCTGTGGATGTCTGTGAGTGCAGGATAAGGTTTTGAGCAAAGGAGAAACCAGCACAGTTGCTGGAAGGTTTGATGACTCCACAGTGATTGTCCTCCAAAATTTAAATTAGTACTTTGATGTTTAGATCCCCATTTTGCCTGAAGGTATGCAGATAACCGGCTGCAGTAGCAGGACTCAGCAAAAAGGATTAACTGAATGGAAAACAATACTGCTGCCCCTTTTCCCTTCCAGTCTGATTTGGCCTGCCACAAGTAAATAAATGGAAGTACAAATAAAATTTTGGCAGGTCTCACTGGCATGAATGAAGTAAATTTTCTTTTAGCCACCTTCACATCCTGGTAGGAACTGTACTGAGCCGTTTCCTATTCAGCTGCCTTCCTGCTCCATCCTTCCTGAGGCTAACTTTGCTGCTGACAGTCGCTGAGTTGCGTTAGTCCTCAAATTAGTCCCTTGCAACCCCGATTCTAAGGCTGGAGGCTGCTGATTCACACCTCCCAGATTGCAGCTGGGCATGGCTGGCAGTGCCAGCTCACTGCTCCACATTCTACAAATTTGGGAACCCGGAGAACATGACGGCTAATCTGCACTGCCAGCTGTTCTACAGCAGATTTCACTCTTAGCTCTGGACCATCAGCCAGGCTGGTTTTTCACTGTACAAAACATACTTCCATAATACTGTCTCTGTATTTTCTCTTAGTCTACTCCCCTGGCTCCTATCACAGCTTCTTCTGTGAAGGAGCGGAATGGAAGTTAATACTTGCAGTCCTGCCTGAGGTAGCCTGGACATCTCTGATGAAGAAATACAGGCAAATAGGAGAGCAGAAATCATCTTCAGTACCTAATAATTTCATGGTACTTCAATATTTCAAAGTATCTAATTTCCGAAAATTTTCTCTATGCCCCTTATTCTCTCAGTCTTTTGTGGACAGTAAGCTCTTTAAGACAAGAGGTACCTATATTTAGCACATTCTGCACAGTGGTTCCTTATGTAAACACAGTTGATCCTTCCAGTGACTCTGATCCGGGATCAATTTCTGGTTAGACACATCTACAACAGTTGTTTCATTCCTCCATTCTCTCACTGCATCTAAACCCCTCTGGTCTCTGTACTGGGGATAAATCACAAAACAAAAAGCACTACAATAGAGCTAAAACACATTCCCTCCACCAAAAGAAACCCCCATAACCATCTTTGTTTTGTTTATAAGGTATGACACAACATTTCTTGGAATAGCTCCAGAATGTAGGGGTTGCTTCTTAGACATTCAAAGGAAAAAAATACCTCATTAACAAGCAAAAGTGTATCTCCAAATACAGCCTGTCCCACATGATGGATTTAAGAAGAAACATGGTAAACCTTCTGATGGGGGTACCTGTGCTTCAATTCTTCATCTCCTCACCCTCATCTCCTGATTAGTTATAGCGGGCACTTCATTACATTTGGCTTGTGCAACCTCAGGGCAAGAAGGCAAAGGCTATAGCAAAGAGTCATAACAAAAGGGCAGTTTTTAAATCTCCAAGGGCAGATTCCTCTTTTGAGCCAGAGCTCCATGCACTGCACCGTGGGCATGAACTATCTGGGAGCCAATTTTATCTCTGAGCTTTGAGGTCAACCAATCCGCAAAGTACTTGGAGGAACAGCTCCAGGCCAACTCTAAGATGTGCCATTAGCATAAGGTCAGATACCCCTACGATCCCCAAAGGACAAGGTCTAAAGATAGATAGCTCTACCCAGCTGCCCTTGTCCTACTGAGACGTCTCAAAATTTTTGAGTCAACAAAGAGTTACATGCTCCCCAGAAGGGCAGCTTGTTAGACCTTTATTTAGACTTCTGAGTTGGGCATATAGATTTTCCTGCAGTTGCCACGGGTGTTTACCTTCCCCAACTGAATATGATTAAGTTGGCACTTGGGTTTGGAGAACTTTGTTTCCAGTACCTGAAGCTTATACGAATGTTCTGTGCTTCAACTGGGCAGACTTGCAGGTGGGCTGCTGAGGAGGCAAAAGACAATTCCTTCTACCCTTGCTTCTACCAAAGAAAGCAGCATCAGTTGTTATTCTTGTGTACTTTTCTGTATCAGTAAGTGCTCATAGACCCAGATCAACTCTACTGATCCAACAATTTCTAGAACACCGTCAAATCCTGTATGAGGAAAAACAGTCAGCACCTTTTTTTACCATAACAAAAATCAAAACTTTCAACAGTTTCCCTTAAGAAATAAATGCCTTTTCTCTGCACAAATCTTTGCTTAAGATGCTGAATTTACCAACTATGAGCAATAAACTAGCTTACCGTGAAAAAACATCGCAGCTATGCATATTTTTAAATAGTTTCACTTGCTTACAAACCACACTTCAGGGATGCAACCTGAGGCACCAGAGGCCAAACTGTTACAGGTTCAGTGGCAAACTAAAACTGGAAACACAGGAGGCTGGTGCTGGTCTCTGTATTCTGAAATTACTCAGGTGAGGATACTCTCTCTCACTAATAGGAATAGACATAATCTCTACCACAGGCTGCTTTCCCCAGCAGTAAGCATCACCTCTGCCCTATTTAAATCAAATCTCAGCTGGTCATCAAGGTCTCAACCGAGTACTTCTTTTGATTAGGCCCTGAGAAAACCAGGACACTAGCACCATTTGGGTCAGATTAAAAAGGAGATCTAGAGATATGTGTCATTAGCAGAGGGGTGGTGTGATGTCTCAAGCAGCCTGTATCCCCAGGTAGCTTCTCAGACTTATTACAAATCCATGGGATTTGTAAACAAGCAACCACATCCATGTGGGGAAGCAGGACTTTCATGTGAGGACCCCTTATTTCAGAGCAAAGGAAAAAGAACAGAACTCACAAGTATTGCCAGCCCAGTGCATTAACCTTTCTAGAGGAGCGAGAAAATACACCTTCTACCTTGAAGAATTAAATAAAATAAAAAGCAATTTAAAAAGTAAATCAAATGCATTTTAGCTGTTTCTAGGAGCTGAACCCCACATTAAGTCCAGTTTCTGAATTATAGCCATAACTTGCATATTCATAGATGCTGAGGTGGTGTGAGGATTCCCAGGTGAGCCATCAGCCACAACCTTTAGCTCTACATACTGCAATTAAGATTATATCTCACATATTACTAGAAAGTAGTAGTAGTATGCCTGAATTAGGTGTAACCAGGTGAAACAAAAGGAACAAATCAAAAATTGAAGGAGCACTTAAGCTCTGTTTCATTCCATTATTGTAATGGCTCACATCAGAAAGATTTGCTTCCTATCTGTGCAAGTGTTAAAAAGATGGAGCTAGTGTAGCACAAGTTCTAAGTAGACCTTTAACAGTGCAGACAATGGGGAAAGGTGAAAAAGATCTTAACCAATTTGAACTTTCTTGGAATTTTACTGTAGAAATCCAATTTCAACATAATTTTTACTTTCGGTGTTTGTTTTGTTTTGGTTCTGTTTGGGGGTTTTTGTTGGTTTATTTATTTTTATTTTTGGGGTTTTGGGGGGTTTTTTGTGAGGTTGTGATAAATTATTATTTACTTCATTGATTGTTCAGAAGTTCACAAATGTAAATTAAGTACAAAAATACAGAAAGATGCTAGATCCATCAGTATTGGTGCTTGAGGTGGTGGCTTCCTTTGAAGCAGTTGTTTAGTACTGAGAGACTATTTGTACCTTAGGGCAGCCAAAGTAAAAGAACAAAGTGAGAAACCAGAAGAGATTGAGTGCACTTCTCTATCATGTGAAGAAAAGGAGAAGTGGGAAAAACAAAAACCTAGAGAGCAAAAGGTCACTCAGAGTGCATTGTAAAGCAGTAAAATGTAAGGACAAGAGCAAACAGCTCTTTTGATTGAGTAAGAACTTCGTGTGAAGGGAGTTAAATTACCAAGTGTTCTTCAATCTTAATCGAAAAATTTGTTTGGAGAGCTGAGGAGCTGACTTTACTGTCCTTGCCTGCAGTTATTCCAGCTGGGCATGTTGTCCTCACATCTCAGTTTTCATCCTCTGTGTTCTCCTTGTCTTTCATGCTGACCTTTCTGAGCTCTGCATTTCAGTGGAACATTTAACCTGATCATCGAAAAAGGCAGTGCTCTGGATCTCTCATCCACATTCAAATAGAATTCAGTAGAACCTTACTGGAAATCAAGAATGAAACTTCATATGATGAGGCTTTCCATATGTGCACAGCTTCTAATACCACCACTGGTACCACAAAATATGATAGGGGAGCTATTCAGGACAGACATAATCAAAGACTCATGGAAAATAAGCCTGGACAGGATTTCTTTTAGCCTATCCTGCTATCCCAGACAACAGCAATACTCAAAGTAAATACCATAACTGATTTCAAGTAATTTTGAAGCCATTAGTTCACTAATCTTTCTATCAGGCTCCCATTTACTCAAGGAGTATTAAATAGAACTGGCTGGTAGTTTCTCAACAATATGGCTTTATATTTGAAAGATTTTTTTGTTGATTAAAAAAATCCAAACAATTATCTAAACACCATTTGGGAAGAGGCTCTTATTTTTTGTCACCATGTTATGAACTTTCTGACCTAAAAACAGAAAGAAAGCATAGGACCACATATTTCCTCTACTCTGAAATAACCAGTATCCTGTTAGCTACAGTGCTGCAGTTGGAGGAGACATCCAACTTAGGGTCCAGCCGTATGTGCTGCAGGTCAGGATAGCAAACTCCAGTTGGTATACTAAAGAATTAGACAATCTTTTTAGGGGAGACACCATGCACATAATTTTTTGACCTCTAACCAGACCCACAGAGACCTGGCGAGCCTCACCAAGCAGTAGCCCAAAGCACAGTTTTCATGACTCTGTCCCCATGAAAAATATCTCAAATGCATCATAAAGAGGAACAACAAAATATTTCCCCTGTGATAAATCTAGTGGGGGTGTTTCCTGTTCAGCACCTGGATTTGTTTAGCACAATACCACCTTAGCTAAGTTCTTACATTTGGGGAAACCGTGGCACTAACCCAGTGGCAGGGCTGGGACATTCTGGAATCTCGCAGTCCTGGGCTGAGCCATCGAGCCCACACTGCTTCCAGAGAGGGTTTATAGCCATGCCACACTAAAGTTTATCTGAGATCTTTGAGGCACAGAGGCATCAGTCTGGAAACACAGGCTGTTCTGCATCTCAGCTATCCATCTGAAATCTGGGATTGTACCACAATTCTTGAAGTCTTGTCTAAAGATAGGCAACCTCTATAGAGAGAGATTCTTCAATAAATACTATTCACAGATGATTTTACAATTTAATGTTTTAGCCAAAAANAATATAAAAAAAATTTTTTAAAATAAATTTTTTTAAAAAAAAAAAAAAAAAAAAAAAAAAAAAAAAAAAAAAAAAAAAAAAAAAAAAACAAAAAACCACCCCCAAATGCTGCCTTAAAGCTTTCTAGGTATTTTTTAGGCCTAATTTAATGACAAGTCAAAGATGATTAGTGGTACCTTCCTCTTTTTATTGGGTTATCATGTAAAAGTGCGATGGCCTCAGTAGCCTTGTGGCATGCTTCACCCCAACCTCTTGAGTATAGCAAGACAGCTCAGATGTTTCATGCTTGTGGAAGTGGGTCATATTACAGGCAAGGAGCTGATTTCTCCCTTTAAAAAACCACAAAAGGAAAACCGTGTGGTTATTAATCTGGTCTCTGGTTTTAGACACTGATAATCCTCTTAGGCATTCCATTCTAAAATTCATTTAAGATAAAAAAGAAAATGTAATTTCTCTCTCCTTCCTGAGACACTGCTCTGAGTGACTTCCTTTCCCTTGGGGTGTGCCCATCAGGCAGCTGCTTTCAGGACTATTTTATCCAAGTCTATAGATCCAGGGAGGTGCTGCCATTCGCAAGGACTAACTAAAGCCTCCAGTGGCCAAGGGAAATAAGTGATTCACAGCACTAAAGTTAAACCCTTCTTTGTGCTACATAGGTAGATTCATCTCCTTTACTTAGTCTAGTGAGACTTCAACTCCTTGAGACTTGTGGTCATATCAAGTTGTTTTGATTGGTCTGAGGGCTGGAGTACCCCAGAAAATCCAGTAAAACATCCTACCCATAATAACATCTTGCTCTGTTTTTTTCACAAGAAGGACAGTGGTGCTAATAGTCCTGCTCTGAACCTTTAAGAGGAATTTAAATTACTTGAATACTAACTCCATTATTAGATTTTAGCTTTCCTTCTTAATTCTTTCCATGTAGACAGACCATGTACTGGATAGACCATTTCAGTTGGAAGGGACCCACAAAAACCAATTAATCCAACTGACCATTTCAGACCTGACCAGAAGTTAAAGCACGCTGTTAAGGGCACTGACCAAATGCCCCTTAAACACTGACAGGCTGGGAGCATTGACCACCTCTCTAGAAAGCTTTTTCCAGGACTTCAGCTCTATCTCAGTAAAGAACTGGTCCCAAATGCCCCATCTAAATCTCCCTTGGTACAGCTTGGAACCGTTCCCACACATCCTATCATTGCATCCCAGGGAGTAGAGTTCAGCACCTCCCTCCCCCCTTCCCCTCCTCTGGCAGCTGCAGAGAACAATGATGTTACCCCTCAGCCTCCTCTCCAAGTCAGCCAAGCCCAAAGTCCTCAGCTGCTCCTCACAGCACTTGCTTCCAGCCCTGTCACCACCTTTGTTGCTCTCCCCTCTGGTATGTTCAAGGATCTTCACAACCTTCTCAAGTGGTGGGTCCAGACCTGCACACAGTGCTCAGGGTGAGGGGATGGGACAGTCCCCTCTCCTGGATGGTTATGCCGTGCTCGAGGCACCCGGGATGAGGTTTGCCCTTGGGGCTGCCAGGGCACACGATGGCTCACAGGGAGCTGCTGCTGACCAGCACTGCCAGATCCCTTTCCACAGGGCTGCTCTCCAGCCATTCCTCCCCTAGTTCATACATGAGCCCATGATACTCCATCCCAGGAGCCACATCCAGCATTTGGACTTGTTCAATTTCATCCCACTGACCACTGCCCAGTGCTCCACTCTGTCTCTCTGCGAGGACTCTCGTCCCTCAAGAGAGCCAGCAGCACCTTCCTGTTTCCTACCATCAGCAAACCTGCTAATGGGGCATTCAGTTCGTGCCTCCAGACCACTGAGAAGTATTCTGAACAGCCCTGTCCCTAGAACTCACCCTGAGGAACACCGCTGGTCATCAGCTAGATGTAGCCCAATGCTGATGCCTCACTCTCTGCCTTCCTCCTGCTCTGGGACAAAGGGGGAATTCCTCATTGCTTCTAGGCATTTCCTCTCTGAGACAGTCCAACCATGCACAGAGATTTTTCTACAACTCAGAGAGCACAGAGAACCTGCAGTCAGTAGAAATGGCAATATCTATTCAGAAAATCACATCACTTTTCCTTTCTTGCCTGTCTTTGGGGAACAGGTGAAAACCAAGCTACAGATATGAGATTTTTGAAGCTGAAAGCTTGAGCAGGGCACAGGCCCCTGGGTCAGGCTCTTAGAGCTTAGTCTGCTACTCAGTGAGGTAAGAGGATTACATCATCTTTTGGTACCTGCTGCCCACACAGCACCCCTGAAACTTCTGACAAAGGAATCAACTTTTAATTCTGGACACTTTGATTCCCCATTTACAAAATAAGGCAGGAGTTGGTCTGATGCCACAAAACAACACTTGTGAATTCTCATGCTGTTTATACTTGAGTAGATGAATAGAAGTCATGTACTACTGTAAAAACAGGAATCTGTTAAGAACAATATTAGGGCAAACAGCAAAATATGAAAACTCAATTAATAGAATGTTGCTACTTAGCAGAAATTTTTCACAAGGCAGCACTTTGCTCTTTATGTGATCTGTTTTTTCAAATAGCTTCAAAAAATCCCTGTTTTAATATTATTTTCAGGATAGGCTACCAAGAATGCAAAGAATTCAAAGAATTGTTTTCAAGGGGGAGAGAATTTGTGTTTTGAAATAGTGAGGGGATTTCTCATGTCTTTGATAGATCCTGCACTTGCACCATCTCCGGGTGATTAATAACACCATCAGCTCTGCAGGGCTGTGACTGCTCAGCATACAGAAGGGAACATGATTGGAATAGTACAAGCTAGGTGTGGGTTTGGTATCAGAAAAAAAGAGACCCGGTACCAAAATGTCTTGTGTCAAGGCACTGGCTTCTGTTCCAGATATGCATCTGGCTCAATGAGTAAGCTGCTTACCTTCCACATCATTGAGAGAGGAAAGTCATGGCCTAGGATCACCAGGATCCCATAAAAGTTACTCTCTGCTTTCCATGTTTCCATACTAACTTTTTTTATTTTTTTTTTTTTTTATTAGCATGTTAGCCAGAAATCTTGAAAATTATCTTGCAAAGCAGAGGAGTCAAAACTCAAAGAGAATTCTTTTCCTTAAAGGAGACACAATAGTATGCAAGACACCTACAACAGGGAATAGAAATGCTGAGCTACAGAAAAGCTGACAGGTTAAAAAAAGTCAGAAAAGATCTCCAGTCTAAGCTGCTGGCTTTTGAAATGCAGATGCAAATGCAGAGGAAGCTCTTCTGCCAAGTAAAATGACTGGGAAATAAGCAAACAGTATGATCTGAAAAATCTAGCCTTTTTTAAATCATGGGAAAATGAACAAAATAAATTAAATGCAGTCAGAGTGATATTCTCAGCCTAAAGCTTACTATCCATTTGCATGCTGACCATTTGTAATGAGTTACAGATTTCCTAATTACCAAATTTTTAAATTGTGATGTTGAAAAGAAATATTTTCTTTATGAGCCTCTAAGAGTTTTTAAATCTCATTTTCCAACATGGAACATTTGAATTAAATACTTGAAAAGAAAAAAACCAAAACTTAATATACTACTGAGCTCACCTGCTCAGCACTGTCAGGAAAGCTTCATAAAATATGTGAAGTTGGAAGAAACCCATCAAGATGACTGATGCCAACTTCTGATCCTGCATGACACCCAAACAGTCACACTGAGTGTTGTTCAAACACTCCTTGGACTCTGTCAGGCTTGGGGCTGTGACCACTTCTCCAGGGAGCCTGATCCAGTGCCCTACCACTCTGGGTGAAAACATTTTTACTGATATTCCTCCTAAATCTCCCCTGAGTCAGCTTCATGCTGTTCCCTTGGGTCCTGTCACTGATCACCACAGAGGAGAGATCAGTGCCTGCCCCTCCTCTTCCCCTCACAAAGAAGTTGTAGCCTGCAATGAGGTCTCCCCTGAGTCTTCTCTTCTCCGGGCTGAATAGACCAAATGACTTCAGCTGCTCCTCCTAATGCTGCCCCTCAAGGCCTTTCATCATCCTCATGGCCCTCCTTTGGATGATCTCTAATACCTTAATATATTTCTTATGTAGTGGCACCCTGAACTGCCCCCAGCACTCGAGGTGAAGCTCAGAGCAGAGCAGGACAATCCCCTCCCTTGCCCAGCTGGGGGGCACCAGGCACAGCATGGCCAAGGACAGGGTTGGCCCTCCTGGCTGCCAGGGCACTGCTGACTCGTGTTCAACTTGGCATCAACCAGGACCCCCAGGTCCCTTTCTGTGGGGCTGCTCTCCAGCCCATCATTCCCCAGTCTATCCAAACATCCAGGGTTGCTATATCCCTGGTTTGTTATCCCAGGAACCACTCCCTCCGTTACCCTCACAGTCTCCTGGAGATGCAATTAGTTTACTAATCTGCACAATGTCAAGAGGCTTTGGGGACCACATAAGCATTAGGTCCACATTTTCCTTCAGCTTTTATTTTTCTTTCTGTTCCTCCTGTAGCTGTCTCTGGTGCTGTTCTAATTTTGAAGGACAGTATTGCTTTCCATCTTAGTTTTCAGTCCTTGTTTCTCTTTAATATTACCTTTTCTGTAGTGGCAGATATGTTCTGGACAGGTAGCTAACATTTTACAAATAATAATTTTCTTTTTCCTAGCCTTTATATAGCCCCTAGAAACTTATAGCTATTCCTCCACAGCTTTCCAATCACACCAGTTGTCCTGAGCCCATTTGTCTGAGAACTTAGGACTTGGACTTCTTCCATGCTTTTGTAAGTAGTCAGTGATACTGCTTGCAAACCTGCTGACTACACCAGTTTTTGGCAAATGCATATATTGAGGTCACTTAACAAATCACTAGCAAGGGTATAATCAGAAACAGGTTTAATATAAAAGTGAAAGCACAACAGAGTTCTTTGGCAAGGCTCACTCTACTTACCAAATGGTTAAAAAATAGCAAAAAAAAATTCAGAATCAATCAATCCAGACTAAAAATACCCCCAAAGTATCTCCGTGGAGGACTGCAGCTCCTGAAATGTGGTGAGAAACCACCTCCCTTCCTCAGGGCTTCACCCTGATCTGCTGGGCAATCAACCAGCCTTCACTCCTGACCTTTAATACACAAGGAGACAACATGCAAAATATTTTTCAAAAATCAATCCACTGCAAGCATATACAAATTGAAACAGTTGTAACATAGACTAATCAAAACATTGAAAACTGCATAGTTTCCTAGCAAATTTTTATTTACCAACGTTTTACCTACAGCAGCAGAAAACTTTGAGGTCAAGTTTCTTCAGCAGAGCAGAAAAATATGTTAGTTGTAAAGGAATGTGTTTCTTTCAATTGCTACATATGAGTTATCTATAAAACACTCATTTACTGTATTGTCATCTCTCTCTGCAGTTTCTGTGGGCTATTTTGGCCACCTAAACCAGCTAAGTTCACATTACAGGGACAGTTATAGTAGTGAATTAGTAGAAGACTCTGGTTCTCCATGTTTCAACACATTTTAATGTGAATTTATAACAAGCATTCTAGGCTACTTTCTAATCCTCCAGATATTATCAGTAATCATTTTTAATGTATTTACTCTAGGAATTAATTCAGTTTGATCACTGACAATGTCTTTGCTTCACTTTTGTATGGACTGTCACAGATTCAACACAAGGCAGTTCTTTTCAGTGTCAACTAGAGGGAAAAGTCATCCCTTATGTGCTGACATGCATCATCCCTGTGAATGTAGTTCCAGAGCTGAAAGCAACCCACTTCTCTCAGCATCTTGCAATTCTGCTTACAGCATAACACTTGAATGCATTTCTCCCACCCTTGCTCTCTGCAGTGTCTGTAGAGGGTGAGAAAGATGCCAGAACATGAGTTGCTCAGTTTGTCCCCAAACCCACTTTGCACTTATCTGAGAATAAGCAACACCTTTTCAAAAATCAATGGATTCTATGTGGCATTTATAAGCAAGAGATGATGCTTCCCCTTCCAAAAGGGCTGCTGAGTGCTTTAGGCTGTTACTGTAAAAATAGTCCATACAGAAGACTACCATATGGTTTTCTAGAAAGCTGCTCCATATCCCAGTGTGGCACTCTGATATTTCATTGCTCTGTCTGCTTCCCCCTGTGACATGTGCAGAATCTAAGAAATTGCTTGTGCCTATTCACGCCTCCATTCAGCACTGTGCCCGCTCTCCTTCACTTCCTCCAGCATTTAACAGTGTAGGATAAAGAGACGTGTATGGCATTAGGAAATACTTCTCCCATTGCACTACTTTGCATTTGCCTTCTGTTTGCTTGGCAAACAGGGAATTTTTGTCAAGGACAGCTTTGCACCAGTAGTTGTGTTAAGCTCTGTTTATACTGCTTCAGGACAAAGATGCAATAGTCCAGTTCTTGTTTTGGAGCAAGGATTTGGAGATGAATTAAGTAATAAGGGATTTTAATGGATGCCTTGAAGGTTCTAAATCCAGAGAAATAGAAGAAATGCATCAGTTCATATCTCCAGCTTAACTGATGCCTTTCCCCTTTCAAAATACTAGATATTAGCAAGCTGTCTGGTTCGAGAGCCTCAGTTCATGAAAGGAGTGGGTACCCACCAATAAGGACAGAACAACTACGGGGGGGAAAAACCATTCCATCTGTTCATGAACTTAAATTCCCCTGTTTTCTGTTCCAGCTCATCCTTGCCACATGGGAAGGCGGCTACAACTTGCAGTGCCAGAATCTCCACAGCGCAGGGGAGGCCGATATACGGGTGAGAGACAAAGGCAGCTCAGCCCTCAGCATACTTTCTGTTTTAGCTGTCTTCAACTGTCCTAAGCTCTGATAAAATAGTTCTACTCTAGAGGAGGGTCTCACATTTAGATTTTTTCAAAAGAAGAATTTGGCAGCAAAACCTGTTCAGTGTCAAGAAAATGGTAGCACCCTTAAAAAAACCCAAACAACCAACCCCAAAACAAAATAAAAACCCACCCACAAAAACTGTACCTTTGGATAAAAGAACCCAAAACAATTAGAAAACCCTTCCTCATCGTTTATATTTCTTAAATTATATTTTGATACTTATCTATTTATACAATTGCTTAAAAATGTTTTTTTTTTTATGAAACTGCTTCATTGAGAAGCAAAATGAAATTGCTTTGGACGGAGCTTGTACTTATCCTTTAATAGCATTTAATGCCTTCTGGGAAGTTGCATGCCTAGGGAGTGAAGAAGTACACTAATATTTAAGCACTTGTATGGACAGATATTGATCTCCTGCTCTTTTGTTCTTGCTTGTACAGGTAGCCAAGGTGCTGTGGTGGTATTATTTTTCCAAAGTAATTGAATTCATGGACACTATCTTCTTTGTACTGAGAAAGAAAAACAGCCAGATCACCTTCCTCCATGTGTATCACCATGCCACGATGTTTAACATTTGGTGGTGTGTTCTGAACTGGATACCTTGTGGGCAGAGTAAGTCTTTGTTTGCTTTGTCACCCCGGGTCTAAGTCAGCTGCAGCTGAGGAGGAATCACATCACCATGCACGGGAATTGTGTCACTGTGCAATATGAGGGTACCTTAGGGCTTAAGAATTTTTCAGAACTGTTGACCACCCACAGAACACAGGAAAGTTAAAAACATAGTTAAAAGTTCAGGCCAAAAATACATAAGTATTAGAACCTAGATTTTTCACCTAACTGCCACAAACTTGTGTATTTACTTGTCTTCAAACACTTCTAAGCATAACTAGTACTGAGTAGCACAGAAGAGCCATCACATAACAAGACCTACTCCAAAAGCAGATGCAGGAAGAAGTCATGACCCCAGTAAAGCCTTTATCCATCACAATGGCCCTTTTACAGGCTCAACTCCTGTATGCATCAATTCCTGCTGAAGCAGGATACTTTACATAGTCACTAATTAAAATAGCAGTGTAAGTTTGTTCTGTTTCACACGAGAATACATCCTCAGAAGGTTACAGCAACTGTCATCATCTTCCCTGTTAGGAAGGGATCTGTGATGCCACAGGCTGGGTAGTGGGCATTTGTATAAGAAGTCCAAAAAGCAGAGAACTACTTCAGCTGTCTCACAACAGGCACACTTTTTCCAGGGCTTCACACAGCCAGAGGCTTCCTGGAGAACTGCTTTCAATGTTGAGAAATAAACCAGTTTTCTTGCAACCTATTAAAGGGAGTCACCTCCACCCAGTGTAACATTTTGTAAAGAAACTTGTTGCAGGTATTTTTTAGAACTAAAAGCAGAATTCACATTTGTTGGCACTTACTGCAGACAGCACAAAATCAAAGTAAATCACTGTTAGAGGTAGAAGCAAATCACTGTTAGAGGTAGAAGCAGTGAACATAGATTTCATAGCGATTGGGAGATATTTCTAGAGGTGTAAAAAAAAAAAAATCAGTCTGTGTTTGTGCTTTCTAATGTGTGGTACCCCCACTTTACACTAGCACTGCACTACTGTAATTAATTCAGTAGCTAAGTAATTAATCAGTGGCAAAATCAGAACTGGCGAGTGCATCTTGTAGTTGTAGCACTGCCATCAAACACACAGTGCAGAGAGTAGTGCTGCTACTTCTTCATAGTCTGCAAAGTACAGAGGGAAAAGCAATTTCCTCTAGTACTAGTATTCACTAAATGTAACTAATGAGAGCAGCAAGGTATGATCTGGAATGTAATTCTGTAAGTGTGCATCTAGCAGAATAGAGATGATTAAACACAGGCACAAAAGGCTGGTTTAATTCAGAGTAAAGCCCTTGTATCAGAGAGCAGCGTCTCCCAGGGTCCTAAGCGGCATACTAGCAGCAAAGTCATCCACAGCAGTGTTTAAAGCTTACAGGAATAATCAAAAGACTCATAGCAAGAAGAACTTCAGGAGGGGGAACACACAGCCTGTAAACTACAGAGTAGGAAAAAGTGGAAGAGAAGAAAAGGGTGAAATAAAAATTCAATATTCAGCATGAAAAAAACCCTCTAGGAAGTAGCATTCGGTTTTTCAATCCTCCCTGGGAGAGGACCTCTACACATCAGGAATGTCTTTAGCAAGGAATAAGCATGAAAGGAATACTTATCAGATGCAAGAGATTCAATGTAGATATAATATCACAAAAAATAACATCTTCTCTGACTTTTCAGCAATTGGTATTTAATTTTTTTTTTCCTAATGGATTATTTATAGGTTTCTTTGGACCCACTTTGAATAGCTTTATCCACGTGCTCATGTATTCTTACTATGGACTGTCAGTCATCCCTTCTATGCGCAAATATCTCTGGTGGAAGAAATACCTCACTCAGGCGCAACTGGTATGCATCTATTTTACTCTATTTTTTTAAGTACCATTACTATAATTTTTAATTTCAAAATGTGAGAGAGGACTAAATGAGCTATAGGTAAATGTCATTATTTACACAATGAAGCCAGTTAGAATTTAAATAGAACAAAACTATAATACAGTGTAAGTCACTAGCACAGCTTGATGTAATTTAATAAAGGAAATTATGTTCAGAAGTTTCTGTAGAAAACAAACAGTAGAAACTCTTTAGTCCAAAAAATTGTGTTGAACCATTGCATAGAAAATGACTTCTTAATTATGAAAAAAAACCCTGATTTAAAAGTCACAAAAAATGTCTGACAGAGCATCCTCCAAGACAGACCTCCCCTACTGGCCAAAGCTGGGCCCATCAGCAAGGCTGGGGGCAGCCTCTGTGATATTGTATTTATTTAAGGGTAAAAAACATAGCACAGCAGCTGAGAGAGAAGGCAGAAAATGTGAAGAAAAACAGCCCTGTAAATACCCACGTCAGAGGAGAAGGAGTGAATTAGCACCAAAAATTCCCCTGGAGCCTGTAGGGAAGAGGCTGGTGAAGCTGTTCCCCTGTGGACCTCCCAGCCCATTGGAGGTCCATAGGGAATTAGAGATCCACCTGCAGCCCATGGAGGACCTCATGCTGCAGCGATGGACATATCTGCCCCAAAGGAAAATGTAGCCAACAGAGAAATAGGCTCCTGTGGGCCCATGGAGAGAGGAGCCCACCCTGGAGCAGGTTTGCTGGCAGAATCTGTGACCCACATAAGAATGTAGCCTGTTCCTGAAGGACTGGATCCTGTGGAAGGGACCCACTGAGGCAGTTTGTGAACAACTGCAGCTCATGGGCAATACCCACATTGGAACTCTCTCCATGGGAGGGACCCCACACTGAAGCAAGGAAAGAGAGTGTGAGGAGAAAGGAGCAGCAAAGCCAAAGGAAACCCCATCCCCCTGCACCACGTGGAAGGAAAGTAGAGGAGTAAAAAGTGAACCTGAGAAGAAACAGGAGCTTAGGAGAAGGTGGCTTTAATTTTATTTCTTTCTATCCTTCTGTGTTATTAATTGGCAATATTTGCAATTCATCTTCTTCAAATCAAGTCTAATTTGCTTATAACAGTAGTAGGTAAGTTTTGTCAATTACCCTCCCTCTACCTTTATCTCAATCCACAAATACTTTTCATCTTATTTTCTCCTCCTATTCTACAGAGAAGGGAGAAAGCTGCTGGGTAGGCAGCTGGCAGCCAAGCCAGGCTAACCCAGGACACAGCAGTACAACTACAAAATGCAAAATGATATAAACAAACTTTAGGCAATACAGAAATTCTTGCATTCAGACTTCCAAAAGTCTGTTCCACCAGTTGCTGTACCTGAAGAGCTGAGCCACATCAAAAGTTTCTATCAACAAGATACAAGGCTTGATATAAAATGCAGTTCCTTTATCTTTTTTCTCTTAGGGCCTGTGCATATTATTTGGAAGTTCAGATGTTTACAATGAGCTTTAAAATGCCCGTGTAGCAATTTGCTTAGCAAAAGCTGCTTCTCTGAGCTGAAACCATACCCAAAGGTGAAACACAGCACCCTGTTGGAAATGCACCTCAACACACTGGTTTGAGGGCACACTTATCTGGCTGAGGAGAACCAGGTGCACCAGTATGGGCTCCAGCTTACAGTTCTAAATACAGACAAGTCTCTGCCATTTCTTCCCTGTCTCGTTTTTGCTTCCTTTGTCCCCTCCTTAACTCCATTAATGCAAGTAACAGCCTATCTGAACTCCTTGAACCTGAGGTTTGCATTTTCTGTTCAGATTTCTAAAGCTATTGCCAGGAGTATTCAGAGTTTCCTCCAGTTTCTGTAGCAGAGACAACAGCTGTACCTGTCACAAAGTCTGAAAGAGAGAACAACAGCTACTAAATCAGAAATAAAAAAAGCTTCCCTTTTGCCAACTAGGCCTAAAAACTAACTTTTATAAACCTCTGACCACTTTATTAAATCTCACAAGAGCATCATTTTAACTTAACCCTCACAATGCATTCAGAGATTAGAAAGGGAGAGTTTCCAAGTACTCAAGCTTTCAAGGAAGGAGCAGGCCTATGGGACATCGATGTGTCTCATTTAGCTAGCACTGACCCTTTCTCAGCAAATACTCCTGCATTATCCTCTCTCCACAGATCCAGTTTCTGCTCACTATTGTGCACACACTTAGCGCAGCTGTGAAGCCATGTGGATTCCCATTTGGCTGCCTCATGTTCCAGTCCTCCTACATGGCCACACTGGTCATCCTCTTCATCAACTTCTACATTAAGGTAAGCAGTCTTCTGAGAGCTCTCTGACAAGGACAGGGGAAACAGAACTTTTTGGATAGCATTCTGGGTGGGCTCAGATGTAGAATGATCATCAGTGCTTAAAAAAATAAATGTCACTTAAGAATAACAGATACAGTCATGTCCAAGAGAGAGTGCATTGTTCATTAGTGATGACCCCCTCACTGCAGCTCAATTCTTCTACACTTGTATATGAGATCAGGTACTGCATTCAGTACATATGAGGTCTGAATTTGCTTTGGTGGGCAAATTTTTGAGTCTTTCTCCTCCTTAGGGGGGAAAAAGAAGAAAGAAACAGCTCTGTCTTTGTCTTGTTTACTTCAACATCTTCTAGCAGGGAGTGCTATAGCCTGCCTGCATACATAAAGTGTACAAGGCTTGAAATCTCTTTTGACATTGAGAAGTATTATAGTAAGGCTGATAAAGTAACCACAGCACCCACAGCAGTGGAAAGACTACAGTACCCCTAATGCAGTCTAAAGCAAATATATGCATCTGCATCAACAAAGAGCAGACAAGCTCAGTTTACAGTTAACTATAAGTAGTGTTTTGGTGGGCACTAAATGAATCCAAGTGTTTACTTTGGATTTTGCTTTTATAGACATACCGGAAAGCACCTTCAAGAACAGCTGTAAAGGAAACACCTGTCGCAACTGAAATCAAGAATGGTTTCCATAAGGACTACTTTGTTGCTGCCAATGGATTGCAGAATAATAAGAAGGGACAATAAGTATAGTGTTTCCTATGATTTTTTTTCTAAAGAGAAAAAGAAGAAAAAAGACTGAATTACAAGCTTTAGCTTAAAACCTCTTTGATTACATTTATCAGTTCTTTGTACCAGAAACTTATTACTGCTATTTAGGTTTTAACAAAATGAATAGAATTACTTGTCTTGTCAAAGATCACCATCAGAACAAAGAAAGCCAAGATCTTTCTCCTAAGAAAAAGAAAATCTTTCTGATCTCTAATGCTGACACAAAAACGCCTTATGGAACACTTGATGGATAAATCCATCAATGCCTTCAAAAGGTTAGGACTCTACTTCACAGTGAGCACTTTCTGTGCATGTGAGAGGTCTTGAGGCAAGGCTTCACAGTGCACCCAGTACATCCAGCTAAGCTGTGGCCAAGGCCAGGAAAATAAAGGAGGGGTGGGGGAAAGGCAAGAATCGTACCTTTTCCATCACCGTACCCCTCTTTTCTTCTTCTCAGCAATTTCCCAAAGCACACTCCCTCCCCATGGACACCAGCAAGATATCCTTTGATCCTGTGGGAGCCCTGGGAAAGGACACGACAGAGGACAGGCGCATCATCCCATAGTTGGCAGGCAGTTGTGCACCACACTCACTTGGTTTACACAAGTGCAACCTGATCAAAATGCCAGGAAGGCTGGCAGGAGCTTGGTTTGTTTTTTGGTTTTTTTTTGGGTTTTTTTTTTTTTTTCAGGGTGTTGGGCTGGCAGCCCCTGGCACTGCCCAGAATGGTATTCTGAACATAGAGCAAAACAAGTCACTCTGGATGAGCTAAATTAATGAGAGTTCTAGGTAAATGGATTTTGAAAGAAATAGGGTCTTAGCAACTTAAGGAAGATAAATCCGTTGAGTGTAAATGTGCGTAAAGTTAATCCTATGCAAACACTGCTATTTCAAAGCAAACTGTCATGCCACATACTAATAGAAGTATTTCTGCATCTTCCAGATGCAGAAAAATTCAAAAAGTGAGTTCAGCAATGAGCAAAGCAGATTATATAGGAATTTCTGTGGGAGGTGGACCCTACTCAGACTGGTTTCTGTCTGGAGAAACAGATGGGACAGAGGCACCTGTCCCACTCCTCAGGAGGGAAAGCAATTACATGCCTGCTGCCTGCAGTTATAATGGTGTCTCTCACCCAACAGTCCATCACCATCTTTGTTGCTTCAGTTCACTGCATTTACCTGCACTTAAATGGTTAGAAATTAAGAATACCCAGGGTTAACTTTATAGGTCTGCCCTTGCCCTTTTCTCATTTATCCCACTTAATTTCCTCTACTAAAAAGAGATAAAATAATGAAGTAGTTCTGATGTCTTCCATTCCCATGTGTAAAATTCTCTTGACAAAAACAACTTCTGGAGTCACTCCAGCCCATAAAGTCCCTTGGACTGAAGCAGCTCTGTAAAGGAAACATGTCCTCTCACTCCTGTCACCTTGCAGAGTCCTAGTGCAGGAAGAGGACAAAACATACACCCAGCCAACACAGAGGGCCCAAGCAGACACAGGGGGTCCACATGTAGAAGAGGCTGTCCCAAAGTCCTCTGTCCTACTCTTTTCCACCTCTAGAGGATCAGTTATCCCCTTCAGATATCTCCATTTAGATGATCTGCCATCAGGGGCTCTTGGAGACAGCAGGTGGAAAGTAGGAAGAAGGTTTTTCCCAGGGAGCAGTATGGACACAGGGCAGCCAGTCTCACCGGGAGCGGCCTGAGAGATCACAGCCATGAGGATGGATAGGAAGGAAAGGGGCTGAGAAAGTGGTACAGTAGGGGAAGAAAAACAGATGGGGTTGTCCAGCAAAGGCAAGAGAAGAAAATGGCATGAAGAAGGGTGTCTTGTGTCAGAGTTCTGCTTGACTGTGTGCTTGAAAGTCCCATTGAATGCCATCTGTCTCCAGCCAGTTCCAGCTCCATTGCCATGCGAATAAAACTTTCCTGATCCAGCAGAACACTCAAATTCCCAAAAGGCAACTGCAGAAGCAGTACCTCTTAGCATCCCGACTGCAGGACCACATCATTGTGAGCAGGGTAACCAAAATAACTGCAATATTCAAACACTTACACCACCACAAGAACCCAGATTTAACCGGTGCATATTCACATTTGCTTCCCTCTTCGTGAAGTTGGTCACAAAACCTCACTTAAAAAAATTAAATTTAAAAAAAAAAACCCACTGAATTGCACTATTTAATAGTCAATAAGGGGAAAATCAGCAGCCCAAAAAAAAAAAAAAAAAAACAAACCAAAACAAGAACCCCATATTCACAAAGCCTGGGCACTGTTTGCATATACTGTTTCTCACTGGCCCTTCCAGAACCTTTATAGGTATTTCCAATTGCTACTGTAAAAATCCTAAGATGTAAGAAATCAGTGGGTTTGACTAAGAGAGTTTTACACAGCCCTGAGTAAAGGGAGAGCTTCAGAGCTCTGTAGAAATCAGCTTGATACTGGAAGCCAGGGTCAAGGAAGAGGAAATTGAAAGAGCTGACAAGGCAGTGAACAAGGCAGTGGGCTGGACCATTCATCTAAGGCAGGCAACAGAAGAGTTGTGTGGCCCAGAATGGGTTTTAGGCTGAGTGGAGTCCATAATCTTTTGATGGCAAAGCATGCATTTGACTATCAAGGTGGAAAGCGTCAGCTGTGCTAAGTGTTAAGATTTACTACAGCAATCAAACCCACAGATGTTGTCTTTTGTTTTGTTGAAATCTCATTCAAAAGAAAAGGAAAAAAATAAATGCCTTACTTGAAATTCAAAGGGCTGGGGAAAAAAAAAACAAAGAAAAAGGAAAAAAAAAAAAAAAAAGAGGGAAAAAAAAC
>VWZN01003171.1:66969-78221 GCA_013396955.1 Regulus satrapa
AAGGACACCCACAAGCTATTTTGCTGTACAAACCATAAGCACAATAGCACAATAACCAGCTGCCAGGTTGGCTTTCCCTTTCAACCAAAACTGACAAAATTGAAGCTGTTTTCAGCCAGCACCAGACCACTTACCTACACTTGTGTATCTGGTCCAGCAGGGCAGACAAGTTCTTCTCTGAAGATCTCAGGGCCTCCTGTGTGTTGATCTCAATCCTTTTGTACCGGGACTAGCAATGAGATGCACAGTTAGGGATATGCAATGGCCCAAGCCAAAACCTAGAAGTCTAGCTTGCAAAACCTTTCCCTGGAAAACAAGTTCCTCTGCAGGTTGCCATTCATCTTAGCAGAAACATTCTTAAATCAAATTTTGCAGTAAGATAACACACACTGGTGCTGCAGATACAATCTGATTTAATTTGATCACAGTAGTTACACCAACAAGCCTCAATGCAACCCATGTGACTTCACAGCAGAGTTGTGTTAGGAAAAAACATAATTAAATTTTCCTTTGTGTCTTCTGTGCAACACTTGTCAGAATATACAAGTTCTGTGGAATACTTCTAAGAGTATAGAGAAATTAACAGCCCCTGCTGCCAAAGCCCTACTCTTGAACAGAAACTAAAGATGGGATATTTGTACCAACTCTCCCAGAGATAGAAAGGTAATTTCACATAACATGATCAATTGGCACACATGTTGAAAGAGCTCACATTACCCAGAACAATTTCTTCAGTTGGCTAATAAAGCTTTCAAAGGCAAAAATCACTCCTGAATCACTCAAGTCTTCGTGGAGCATCTTGGAAAAAAACACATCATCTATGCTATCATCCATTTCCTGACCTAGGAGAAAGCACATGCCCAGTTCTTCATGCTGGAAGACTTAATGGAATATAGACCATCCTGCCACTGAAGGGATTGTCATTCATGTGAGCAACAACCTCTGTTACAGAGCTGGAATTCGGGACTTGTTCTTCTAGAGTTCATACACAGGAGGGAAATTGGCTCAAAAATCCCGGGTTAGAGAGCAGCAGGGAAGGGTTGGCATAATAGAGCAGCACAAAAAGCTATTTACAGATACTGAGGCAAATGCACAGAATAAAGGTGAAAAATACACAGGCAACAACTGTTTTCTGTCTACTTTTACATTGCAGGGAAAGCCTGATCCTCTTTTTCTCAGAGTTAACAATATTTTGCAATTACTTTGTCCATGACCTGCACACTTGGTTTTTTGGTGTTTTTTTTTTTTTTTTTCAACTCCCGTGTTTGATGTTTTTTTAATAGCTCTGGAAAATCAAAAAGACTAGAAAGTGTGGATGTCAGGGAGCAGCTGACCAAGTAGAACTCAAATTTCCTTACTCGCACCTCTACATACACAGTACCCACTGTGATTGGCAATACTGCAATACCTCCAGCTAATTGACTTTTGGATTTTGGAAAATTTGCCGCTACAAATACATCTCTTCAAGCTTCCATGTGACTATGACTTCTACCACAAGAAAAGAAAAGCTGAAAGCATTTAAGCACTTCACTTTAATTACTGATCAGATTTTACCTTTCTGGATCTCCTCTTCCTTTTCTACTGAATTAGAAATTTTCTTTGGTGTATGGTTCATCTCAGAGGGCAAGTGATTTCCTTCCAAACTAGAAAATTTTAGCTTCTTTCTGATAGTGCCCCTCAATATATCTAGAAAGACAACAGAAGGTGTTTCAGAAATCTGTTCTTTTGTAGGGGTATATGACAGTGCCTGCTCAAGGAGAAACCACTACTGGAATTACCAATGCTTTAGAAAGGGATGCAGCCTCATTTTATGGTCTGGCATCACACAGGACAGGATAAGACTTCATATGCAAGAATACTCCCTCACAAAAGCAGATAACTAGCTTGGCTAGTGTCATACAGGTATTTGGAAAGCTTCCATGTCTCCATCTTAAAGAAAATTTCCTTTCTTGGTCTGCTACTCTAACCATGCTCTGGTGTCCAGCTTCTTCCCCTTCCCTTTTCCAACCCAAGGTCTCAATCTGCTCATGAAGAAATTTTTTAATAATAAATTTGAATCAATGCAAACAATCCAAACCCCAGCTGCAGCCTCTACTTTAGGGGAAATTTGCTAAAAACCAAAAAACCAAAGTAGACCCCCATCCTTTTGTCTCACTGTGCACTTTTCCTGAACGCATCAAGTTGCTTGACAAATCCTCTCCCTGGAGTCTACATAGGGCAGAATGGAAGGTAGCAAGGGCCAGAACAAGGGACACAGTCAGACTAAAAAAAGCACCCTGGAGTAGATTTAGGATTCAGAGAGAGAGTTTAAATGCAGTCAGAGACCACACCTGAAATTTCTGAGCATAACCCTGCTTGTGCCTCTGCATGGAAACAACTCCTCTCTAATTGTAACGTTGTACAGCAATACAAACAGCAATAAAAATGAAGTCCTCAGCACCTATCTTCCCCAAAAATTAAACATATGTGTTTAATATGTTTAATTAATATGTTAATATAGCATATATGTGTTACTGTAATGAAGGTGTATTCAGAAAATCCTGGACAGGTAGAAGATATACTGGGAGAACACAAACAGAGGCAGCTCGTGAAAAAAGGGATATTTTTGTCCAAGAGCAAAACTTCAGTGACTCATTTCATAGTCACAACAGTAACTCAGACTTAGAGCTACACCAGCACTGAGAATTATCAGGCTGAAAATAACCCTGTTGCTGCTTGACTTGCTTGAAGTTCAGTTGTTTCCAACTACAAAAAGACTGTGCTCTGCTTTTGAATTAGTTTATGAAAGTTCAGTTTCATTTAAAAAAAGAGACCCTGAAGCGCCACTTACTATTTAAAAAGCTACAGCAGTAACAAGCATTATCCAAGTCCCCATTTAACAAATGCTTATAGCAATGGTTTACATCTATGTTCTTAGGTATAAAGAAAATCAACAACTTGAAAGGATGTTTGTTTTGTTTAAACTGAAGTTGCAGTCCACTCTTTAAGCATTAAAAATTATCTTTTGTGTGTCTCTTGGGTCGTTAGCTTGTAAATTCCCATCTACAAGTCCCCCTGTAATCAAGGACAGGTTTTAGGAGTTAGCAATTCATTCAGGAATGTGTGTAAAAGCACCTTTCCACAGTCTGTCATGATATACAAGAAACAGAATTTAGAAAAAAAGAAAAAAAAAGTAATCTCAAAAAACTCAACATTAATTTGCCTTTGAAAGAAAGTAACAACTTTGGCACAACCTCTTTCTGCTTTTTACCAACCCTTTCTTGTTATCAAGGGTAACAAACCTGAGCTCTTCCGCTTGGGACTTTCTTCCTCTCTCAATAATTTGCCCGGTGTACTATAAAACTCCTAAGGAGAGAAAGAACACAAAATGAGAAGGTAACCACCCTGCAGACAAGCTGCTAGGGGCTTGTCTTGTTATGAGAAGCAAAGGGACAGGATACAATGGTTTCAGGTAGAAGTAGTAGCTTGACAGCAGAAGAGGCTAAGCACTGTATTCTGCACCTGTGTGGCCTTCTCCACACCACTGGAAGGGCTCCTGGCAGACACACTAAGTAGCAGTGGACTCCCTTCAAGCTCCTCTGAGAGTGTTTCACCTGCGTGAGATTAATAAATGACACAGACAACAGAGTTTGTATACCGTACTGGCTATAAATCTCAATTTAATGATACAGAAAATAAAATCCAAGCCCTCTACCCTCTCCTAAGCTCATCAAAAAGGGAAGAGGTGTTGGCTCAGACTCAGTCCAAAAGCTGTTTTCTTGATGGTTGTCAGTTAAGTTCATTCTTTCACCATTCAATAGCACCAGCTCAGCTTCTCCTAGTGCAAGAGACTACCTACACATATACACTATAGACAGTATCTATTCCTCATAGCCATTACAAAGAAATATCACAAGGCAAATATTCATGGAAAAAAAAAAGTGAAGTAAAAGTGGCAAAAATCAAAAATAAAAACCCACCACCTAAAAAACTCATCCAAAACATACAGACCCACACGTATCAAAACTCTTCTGCACTGAAGATTAAAATAAAAATACCAGCAAGATCCACTGTGGGTAAATCATCTCCCTTGGAGATGGTGGATTTTTTCCTTAGCATCTCCTTTTGGCCTTTTTGACTTGATTGTCCCTCCTAAAAAAACCCAAAACCATAGCCTAAGTATTATTTAAACATTACTGCAGAAGCAGGGGTTGAGGTGTTGTTTTGGAGGGAGAGTTTTGGATGATTGGTTTGTTTTTTAAATACACTAACAGTAGATATATACTTAAAATATACCTAGCATACTGATAGCTCTATCCAGCACAGAAGGAGACCCGTGCCCTGAAGTTCAATGCATGCAAGAATTCTCACATTAGGTATTAGAGATGTATGTTTGATGATTTTTTCATAAGCAGAATAGAAGCATTGTAGTCAAGAAAGAAAAGTTTTCCAGGGGAAAATAAACGCTTTAAGTGTAACTACTAGCCCAGAATATTTTTTTCCCCAGACTTTCTGTATTTCAGACATGTATATACAAATATATAGGTATATACACACACATATATTTGATATGCAACATTTAACAATTGTTTCTATGAAGTTTACCATGTTTTCCTAAGATCTCCTCTATTAGTCCCCTATTAGAGTACCAGAAGCACTTAGCAGACAAATCTCTCCACCAGAACATTTAAGAATTTAAATAACAACTGTTTATTTATCTCTCATTATACACATTTTACATCCATAATGTTTTTAAATCTGAGCCCCTAAAGCAGGACACCTTCTTACCTTCTTTGACTCGTAGTCACTGCCACTACTTGGAGAAGATACTGGAAGCACTGCAAGAAAAAAAGCTTACCTGGTTACTTACTGGCAATGTAAAGCACATACTTTACCCAGTTAACTGAGTTAGCCACAACACAAAACTCTTCAGGTTTGGTTTTCTAGACACTTGCAAGATAAAACTTCACAACACTTCCATTAAATCTCAAAAAGCTACCTTTCTCTAACAAAGACAAGATGCAATGATGCAAACATACACTCACTGCATTCAGAGCAGCCAAAACAGTAAAAAAACCCACCAAAAGACAGGCTCAACATCATGTCTGATAGTCCCCAAGTTGGAGGAAAGATATGTGGGCTGACAATGGAATGAGAACAACTGCCTTGGAAACCCAGCACAAAGAATAATTTGAAGCTGAACTTTCTATGGCTTTTTAATCCATACAGAATCCAACAGCTATCTAAGCAAGCATCATTCCTCCACAAATGGGAGAGAAACATTCAGGACAATTTGTTTTCCATTTGGTGGTCACACCAGCAGGCAGCCCTGGAGCACGGCTGCAAGGGAGGTCTGCTGTTGGTCAGGTCTCGTGCTCACACGGAGCCAGGACTTGGCCAAACTCTCCTTCCTCAAACTATCACCAGCATTTACTTTCCTGCAGCGCAGTACATCATGCATAGCTATGTGTCAGTAGGGAATTAAGCTTACCTTTTAATTTACTTCTCACCCTGGGTCTTTTACGGGTGTAGTCAACGGATTTTGGCACCGACTGTATCTGAGAGTCAAGGATCCAGCTTTTCTCACTCTGACCAGGGCTTGTATTCTCATTGTTGCTTTCAGAGAAAAGATGTTTCCTGTAACTGGACTATAGACACAATTAAGTCTTCTCCACTTAGAAGCCACTCAAGTCATTCCATTCCAGTTGCTACCAAGTTATCCCATTTCTTCCTCCCCCCAGTGCAACATGTAAAACTGTGAAATATTCCAAAACAGCCACAGCCAGATGCTGAAGCAGCTATATAAAACCACCAAGAGGCAGATGCTTGCCTTTTACCAGCATGGGGTTTTTACAGTATCCTCCTTCCTTGTCTCTCCCTCTCTCCTGTGCCTAAAATAAGAGCACTCTTGCAAGGAGGAAAGACTCAGTATGTCTGAGCTGCATCCAGCAGCACATCATGGGGGAACAGGTAACAAAGACAATTCACTACCTGGTCTGGCAGTGAGGGTGCATTCTGGGCACTGCTTCAAAATGACAGACTTTATTTAGAGGCTACCAAAGTCACATTTCTCCATGTCTGCACTGGGTAGGCCTTAAACTTCAGGTTCTTTATGGGTGCAACAGATTTGCACAGGTAGAAATAAGCAGCATTCAAATAGGCAACAATCAAAGGCTCTAGGAATACAAAAGCATGGATAACCTACCTGCCTTCTGTCAAGACTGTTTGATACTTTGTTCTTGCTTCTTGTTTCATAAATCCTGCCAAGTAGCACAAAGACTCAAATTAGAGAGCAAACACAGCAATAACACACCACAGCATTGCAGAATAGGCACAGACAAATAGAATTGGAAGGAAGACCCTTAAGAGTTAAGCAGAAGAGCCAAACTGTCAAAGAACACAATAGCCAAATTCTTCTTTGCCTGGATTTCAAAAGTGGCAATTCAGATATATCTAGAAATCAGCACTTTTTAAAACAAAAATTAATCTGCGTGCATTGAAGGGGCAAGTCCCTGGAAGCTTGCTATGACTGGAAGGCAGCCAGAGCAAGGCAGGGAGTTCAGGCATTTTTCAAAAATTACATCAGTCATTTTGGCATATGACCAGGAAAGGATAATGTTTAAGAGTTAAAAATCTATTATTGTCAAAGTTGACAGAAGTCACTATTCTCTCAAGTAACTTTTATATTCTCGGGCTCTAATTTAAATCCTGGTATAATGTTAATGGTTATTAACATTCACAGAGTGTGGTAGCTAAGCAAGGAAGTATTAGAAAAAAAAAAAATCAATCTTTTGGATCCTAATTTAAAAGATTTTCACCAAAGCTATGAACTCTTTTTCACAGAGCAAAAACGTTCATAAACACTGAATGCATAATCTTGTACCTCTGACTTTCTGAAGAAGTTTTCTGGGCAAAAATCTTTCTTTTGGCTTCAGCAACCTGAAAGCAGAGAGTTTTCTTAGAGTCCAGTTGCCCCATAAAATACTCTACATATTGAAAATACATCAGAATTCAGAAGAGCAATGGATTACAAGCCCTACTCAGAAATTCCCCTTTTTAATGAAATGGGATTTTTTTGATTGAAGTTGTTAACTAGCTGATAAATACTAGTAGATGAACATTCAAGCCTTGAAGAGAGCTCCTTTCTCTTTTCCTTGGTTTATGAATAATGCTCATTTTAAGCACCAACATCCCAAGATGACATCTCACTCGTTTGACTCAATAGCAGTGCTGGCAGCAGCACTGTAAGCACTGTGCAAGGCTCCTGGACAGCCCTGGAGCAGGCTGCAGGCACCGTGGCAGGGTGCTATGGAGCAGGGATTTATGCTGACACCCAGTGGCGGTAGCAAGGATCAGGTCATGTCCAGTTTATAATATAGAGAAATTTGAGGTGTTCCATGCTGCACCCATTGCCTCATGATTAGCAGGAGCCAGTGACAGCCCCCACATCAGGGAAGAGGCTGAAAGCCAAAGGGTTTGTTCAGCACAGCCACCTTTGATAGAAGCAATCAGGAGCAAGTTCACAGCTTCCTGGGAAAACTCACACTGGGCAAAGTTTCAAAGCAGTCAAAGTGATACGTTTTTATTCCTCTTTTTCCTTTTGAGAGCCTGTGTAATGTAAGTCAAGCAGAATTTCCAACAAAAGTTTTATGAGGACCGAGTGCTAACCAGGGATTCCCAGCTTGCAAAGCACAGCTTGAAGTGGATTTTAACTTCTTCTATTTAGCTTAGGAGGACAAAGTGGATGCCCAGCAATCTGCTTCCAATACTCAGTAAAACACAGAGCTTGGCCTACAATCAGAGCTATCCCATGGCCTCACTAAATCAACAGCTCTAATGTTTGTTGGTGTCATCATGCATTATCCACCACAAAATGCACATAGTAATGAGCATTCTTACCACACCCCCCGCCCCCCCAATAAACTCCTTTTCCACCATATCGAAAAAACAAACCCAAAAGCTCTCCAGTTCCCAGTTTTCTGTCTTGCTACAACTGTGTGTCCATCCTTACAGCATTTCTGCAGCAAATTATGTCCCCTCCTTCAAGTTACAACTCCATTAGGTGCTGAGCTTGTATCTCAACTTTACCTTTTCATGACTTGAGGAGTCTGAATTTTCAAAGTCATAGAGTTCCATCCTGCGAGATAATATAAATATATCAGTGACATACAATACCAAGAATCACCGTACAGAATTTCATTAAGAATAGGGGGGTCATAGGGAGCTCCCTCTCCTCAGACACCTAAAAGCACTGTTTTCTAAGCTTTTAACAAATACTTACTCTTTTCTACTTTGCCTTATTGATTTCTATCTTGATTCTCACTCTTTTAATAGTAACTATTTTAAGAAATATTCAAAACATAGAAATTAACCTATCACTGTTTATGCAGAAGATATTTTGTTCTCACATTGCCCATAATAGTTTATGATAGCAAGAAGTAATGAGTGGAAATATAATACCAGAAGCATTTTTAAAATTCCATTTAATTCCCTTTTGAAAATTCTAGTATTTCATATTTGTTCTCTAATCTCTGTGTACATCTAAGATCTTGTTTTCATATCGTCCAACATTTAAACTTTACTGTATCTTTATGGCTTTCTCCAAATCTTAACTATTTCCAAAAAATCCTAAAACAATTTCTCAACATACAGTGCATCTCTTTTTTACTAGCAAAAGAATGAGAAGACTACAGAACTGTGGTCCTTGTCAAAGCTTCCCGAAGGAAGGAAACGCTCATTTCCAGACGAAACACTAGAGGGAGCAGAATGACCAAGCTAAATTCTTCACCTCTAACTTCCACACTGCTACTCCTGTTTTAAAACCAGTATTCGCTGCATCAAATTGTCTTAAAACACACAGAACAAAAAAACTTCACGAAGCCCTGCAACAAGTTTTCCTTTTCTTCTCTACACTCGGCCAAAGAATTCATCTAAACACTTGAGGTTTTGGGAGGTTTTTGAGCTCAGAGACAGTAGGCTGAAGCAGGACCCCCATGGAAGCCCCAGAGCAGCCGCAGAGATCCTTACATTCAGTTCATTCACCCCCCTGCTCAGCAGCAGGCATTAACTTGAACACAACACTTGGCAGAGCATGAGGAGGGCTCAACTCAAGTCAAGGCAGACTTTCAGTGCCACAGGTTGCATACGACCCCCAAACTGCAGGAAGTGCTGCTTCCTGCAGTGCCCCCAGCTTTAAATGCAGACAGACAGATGTGTGGGGGTGAGGAGAGGGGACAAACTGAGAAAGAAGCCATCCTGAAACCCTAGGACACGTGATCCAAAGAACTGGGACAACACTGGAGAAAACTTAAATACTTGTGAAAGAAAAGGAAAGGAAAAAGCCAACATGCCATGACATAATATCACAGGGGTAGAGGGCATTTTTTTCCACAGACTAGGGTTAGCTTCTGAGAACTTTATCACTTTGGGGACTCAAGGCTCTAACAGAGAGACGTTATGACCTTCAAAACCTCATACGTGTTTTACTGCCTGTTCTAGGTAGCCAGAGCACACCCCATGGGGACACCCTTTCTACCTAGAAGGTCTAAAATGACTTGGTACACCAGTACCTGCATGGGCACAGGGCTTATGTGTCATACCTGTCTTCAGCCTTCTTCTTGGCTGAACTTGTTTTCCTGTTTCTCTTTTTGCTGGTAGCATCCTGTGGAAAAGGAGAGAGTTGTAGGATCTAAAAGAACAATACCCAAAGTCATGTTCTGATTCTAGAGCCTGCCAAAAGCAGAGAAAAGATGTGCCAGTAAACTTCCTTCCTCGCTCTAAAACAATTTTCCAGGTGCAACTGTTGGCTGCAGTACTTTCTTACCACACATAAAGTATGGGACTCACAGAGCTAAGAACTGAGGGGGATCAAGAGGATGAGGGAAAAGAAAGTAGCTCAAAAGCTTTGAATTCACTGTACAGTGGGCAAGTACTACAAGACAACTGAATTGCCAGTAAAAAATATTCAAAACAAAATAAATCATCCTGAAACTAGCGCCTGGAAACGTAAACCCAAGAACAAGTCTAAAATGTGATTTCTTATATTAGTACCTAAGCTCAAAAATATTGCTTTGGAATTAATTTTTTCTCACATAGTGCACTGACTAAATTTTTTAAATACATGAACACATCAAAAGAACTTTCCAAATGCAACTACATATGATCCTCAGTTACTTAGTAATTTACCCAGGTTGCAAATTCCTACATGGGAGAGTCATTACAGCCCAGACACAAAACTGAATGAACACATCTGTAGATTTCCAAGGCTTGCTTGCATTCGGGAAGCAAACATTCCCTCTTGAGGAGAGTGTGCCAGTCTTGTGACATGCAAGCACATTCTACACACCACTGCACTCCTGTACACAAACACAACACGTTGCTTTGGGGCTGTATTTGCTGTATTTTGGGGTGAATAAATTCAAGTGAACTTGAATCACTAGGCTGGGCCCCTCTAGCAGGAGGTTGGCAGCTGCTGCCTCTGCAGCTCACTCATGGTGCTCAGTGGCACACATCAGGTGTGACACGCTGTTGGCTCAGGACACTGCTCAATGGCACGAGTGGTTCAGCCCATCCCAACTTTCTTCTGCAGCTCTACCAGAATGTGTCTTACCTACCTTGTATCTCTTCACTCAGGGGGACCCCCAAGGCACACATACCTTTGGTGTCAACTCATCCATAGGTTCTTCTTCTCGGGGCTTCTCACTGGGGACAAGAGGACATGTGAGGGAGCTGTTCATCTAAAGACCAAAACGTTTGTGAAGTACTAAGGGGGAAAAAAAAACCCCAAAACAAACACAACTTGCACCAATTAGCACCAAAGCAATAGTTTAACATGTAGGGAAGAAAGGTAATCAATAGCTCTATGGAAGTTCAGCTCCTTAACTACAAGATATTCGGTCCTGCAAAGGCCTGGGAAATAAGGTGAATTCAAATTCACATCATCTTCACAAAGTCATGGTCCCCACTATTAACAATCTCACATTTGGCAAGCTCAGGTTTCACACCTGAGTTTAACTCTCTGCAAATTGGCCCTGGGCTCACCTTGCATTTGGACTAAATTCATGATGAGAAAAAAGTCACACCAAAGCAGCCACCAATCTAGTAACCAAACATCAACAGCAACTCCAAAGTGCTGTAACCCGAGGCAAATAGCCTTGACCAGAGAATCTCCAATTTAATAATTGATGGAATAACCTCAAAATTACATGCATTAAAACCCCAGGAAAAAAACAAAGCCCCAAACATACACACCAAAAAAAAAAAAAAAAAAAAAA
>VWZN01003171.1:78275-89841 GCA_013396955.1 Regulus satrapa
AAAAAAAACCAAAACAAAAACAAAAAACCCACAAAAAACTCACTTTGCAAATTTCTGTCTGCAAGACACTCACCTAGGCTTAGATTTCATCCCTGGAGATGGAGTTTTGGAGTTATTTTCTGAAGAAGGCAAGGAAACTATAGTTTTACCCTCTGGAGCTACTACAAAACTTTATCTACTTTTGCTGTAAGACCCACAAAAGCAGAGCTTTCAGCATGTCACCTGGGTGACATTTAACTGGGTCAGATTTAAGGTACTGAAGGGAGCCATGCCTGACCTTGGTTAGCATCTTCCAGGCCAGTCTGCTGGCTCACTGTAATTATGGCAATACCAGAGTTGACCATTTTCTGCTTGGAGATATGAAACCATGAACAAAACATCAATAAAAACATGGGAGTTTTTAGAAACAGATTTTTTTGCAATAGCCTTTGGTAAGAACTGCACGGCAGGTTCATCATTGTCCACAAGTAAAAACTTTTTAAGCTGCCTGTGATACTATGGGTTTCTCACTAAGAGCATCGGAATGTCCTCTTATAAGAGGAAATAATTTATTTTTATTTTTAAAGCAATTTTGCCAAAATTAAAACTCTGGAGACAAGTATTTGAGCTGAATAGATACAACCAGTTTTCTTTGAAAGAGGGTTTTAGTGATATCTGTAAAAGAAGCAGACTGGAGGAAGGGAAAAGGGGCACAAGGACTGTTCCTTCATACACCAAACACTTACTGCTACAGTGCCTGTTAACTGCTGTCTGTGCTGAGAGGTTAAGTTGTCTTTTTGAGTCTCCACATTTGCAGAGTTTGAAGGATCTTTCCTCCTCTGTGCATTAGAGGGCACAGGTGCTTCTGCAGAACAGCAACCAGGGTGAGAATGTCATCACAGTAATTGAACACACTCACTACCCTCTCTTTCCATTCCCACACATGCATGCATAAATTGCAGCAGTACAACTTCCTAGGCACATCTCAAGCTCACATTTAACAGAACAAAGCCAAGTATCTTCAAAAAACCCAGTGAAGAATCGCAGTGCTAAATAAACAACATATAAGCTCATCAATACTGGATGAATATATATAAGTCTATCATCTTACTACTTATATTGCTATGTTGACTCCTGAGCTCTGGAAGACATGGAGCAAGCCTTTGTGTCTGACTAAGACAGAGGGAACTTCCACCATTTATGTTTTCCTCAACTGAATCTCAGTCAGGCACTGCAAAATTTGTCTCACTGTAGATTAACTACTTCCTGCCCTTTGTACTCCTTGACTGCTTTAAGTAGCCATGCCCACCTTGCACCTCTATGTGCTCCATGGTGGGCACTGATAAAGGAACTTCTAGCTCATCTGCATCTGCAGAAACTGGAAGACTTCCATTCTAGCTTACTTTTGTAACGGGAGGAAAATGGGAAGGACTACTGAAGAAGTTATTGCCCCAGACATTTAGAGCTGGAAGTGGCTCCTTCAAGTACTCACCTGGAAAAACCTGAAATGCACAGCTACTTAGAGGAAAATAGACATTTATCTTTAATATTGTCACAGAAAGAATGCTAGCTATCCCCAGAGTTCTTCAAACTTGATTTGTTTTCAAGACAGTGGGTGGTAGAAGCCTTAAAAGATGCGGAAATATCTGTCAAGCAAGTTACCCCAAGAAAGGATCCACACAAAAAGTAATCACTCTAAAACTCAAATATCAGCCTTCAAAATTAAAAGATCATCATACAGGAAAAAAAAAAAACCAAACCCGCCCAAAAAAAAAAAAAAAACCAAAAACCTTCCAAAAAAATTGATACCAAAGTTGAGCTGAGGAAGCATTTCCTGTTTAAAGACCAATTTCAATCATGCACAGCTCCTGCTTTTTTTGCTGTTAGCAGCTTTCCCTTAAGGCTGTGACCTACAGTTTGTGGGGACTTACAGAGGAATTTCAGAGCATGAGAAGAAAGGGGTCACTTTCTCTTTTTCTTGGCAAGTGCTGGGCTTAGACATTCCTTTGGGTCAGACAGAAATGATACATCTGTGCTTCAGGTTCTGCGTTACCTCAACAATTACCAAATTTAGAACATAATAAAACTCTGCCAAATGATCCTGGAAGAAGGTGCCTTGCAGGAGATGTTCACTGGCAGCACAGGAAGCACCACCATTTGATGATGGAAAACTTCATGATGCCCAGTTCAAAGAAACAAAAAGCATTGGCTCTAGGGTGGTGAGAACAAGAAAATAAAGGTGATTCCAGGTGCAGCTAAGAGCCTGTCCTGCCTTAAGGCAGACAGCTACTTTTGTAGCTGGTGCACACACAAATACAGCCCTGCAGCACAAGGTATTTACAGCAGCAGGTCATTCTTGCAGAGGAGCTGGGCTGCTGCTCATCTTCACTCACAAATAGGGATGGCAGGTGAGCACTTCTGCTCCCCCAGCTGTTCTTCCACAACAGCTCCAGGCACTCCCAAGGCATCACCCACTGCACTTGGGGACAGGGAATGGAACACATAATTTTCTAGCATATCACCTTGCTCAGAAGAAACAGAAGTTGCCTCCCTGCAGGAAGCTTTATCAGAGGTTGCCCCACTGTATGCACTGTGCACAGTGCTAAGGTACAAGCACTTGGCCCATCAGACACCTGTGCTTCCAGGAGGCCAGAGGCCACCACCCCCTTCTGCAGGCACCCATGTGGCATGGCCAAACCAGAAACCAGGCATCAGACAAGCCAGAGGGGAAGACAAGAGGGCACATCCCCCCACACCTGCAAATGGAGAAACAGTTCTGCACACCCTGCACGTCAGAGGTCAGCCAGCAGCTGAAATGTGCTTTGCCAGACCACCTGCCAGCACACAGATCCTGTCTCTGTGAGCATTCCCCTGCCCGTGCAACCCCAGCAGCATACGGCCATGGTGCCTAGCCCTCACTCCCTGGGCTAGAGGAACTCAGCATTTCCACAAGCAGAGTTACCAAGCCCACAAGGCAGGAACAATGGAAGACTAAGCTTGGGCATTGCTTGGTTTTTGTTGTGGGGTTTTTTACCTTTTTGGGATTTTTTGTTTCAAGTGAAGTTAACTACAAGATGTGGACTACAAGTGAAAGTGATAATTTGAAAACATATTTTTAAATTTAATGAAACAACACAATTAAAAAAAAAAAATTACCTGCTTCATTCTGCACAGCTTCATTCCCAGCATGGACAGCCTCCTCTTCAGAGTCAACTACCTGTTGGGATGAGTCAATCTCATGTGAAAGTGGTCTTAAAAAGAGTAGTCTTTATCTAGTAAAATAGGCTACTTAATAATAAAACTAACAGCTGCTAATTGCCAGCAACAAATCAGTGAATACCGAGTTGATAATTTGGAAAGGTCTTGGCTCCCTTAAGGGCAAATGACAGCCACTCCATTATGGTTATTTACTGTCATGTAAGCTTTTCTGCAAACATCAGACTGTGGATGAATTACAAATCAAAAATTAACCATGTTAAGATTTGGAGAAAAAAAAAAAAATCACACACAGTTTAGGTTTTTACATTAGCTAATAATAAACCTTGAGGTTTTTAAAGTACTCTATTCTTCGTCTTGAACTCCTATCTACAAAGTCAATATAAGATTTGCATTTTTCAGCACACCTCCAGGTCTTCATGTAACAATTTGCTCATCCTGTGTGATGTAACACTTGGAGCCATATGTAAGAGAATGTTCATATTTTATATTATGTAAGTAAATGCCATGGGCTTTATTTTCTACTTCAGAAAAAGTTTACTTTATAAAAAGTTATAACACAAAGAATTAACTAACAAATAATTTTAACCTTCCAGCTTTTAAATCATAAATTTGAGTACCTTGAAACTTCTTTATTAAAACACCTAATTTCTCTTCCAACCCAACCTTAGAACGTCTATTTAGAGTGTCCACATAAATCCACAGTATAAAGTAAAGAGTGTATATAAAACAAAGTAGGAAGACAAATACATGGCAAAGAGGTACAGAGAAAATAAAGCCACCACAAACCACAAATCCCACAAACCTGAATGGTTCTGTGCAGTGTAAAATATAATTAAGAAAAAAACCACATATTAGTGCTTACCATCAGTTTTTCATTTCCCAGGACTTTTCCAAGTACGCTTAATATTTCAAACTCAGTACTGAAAACCAGTCTGACTTTTGTTACTTCTGTTTTGTTAACAGCAGTAGGTATCACCATAAAGATTTTAACAATATTTTGTCCATTCTTTTCTGTATTAAAAAAAAAAAAAAGGAACAGAAACAAAGCCCAAAACAATCAATTACATTTGTTTGAGATCAAGACATTCTTCTGTTACATCTGCATATTCAAAAATGTCTGAGTAAGTGTTTGGGATTTTTAAAACAGTCTTTTACATCTTGCCCTTGCATTTCCAGTTACTCTGTTTACTCATTTCTTTCCCACTGAATCTTGGTTATGCTGTTCCCCAGGACACCCATTGAAGCATTAAACTGATGCTTCAAGCTATCCTGCTTGGCTAGGGAGGGGGGGTTACTGGGCAGAATGTGCACACACACAGCCCAACAAGCAGAGCCAGTGCAGGGTGACCAAAGGACAAGGCAGAGAGGGAGGAGAATAGACACAAACACCTTTGCTAATGGCGAGATTTTAGGTTTACTCCATGTGTCTCATGGACCTCCAACCAAACAGGATAATGTTGTTGGAAAAATCTTACCCTTCACACTGTAACTGCTGACATTTTCTTTTGACAGCCTCACAGAGTCCCAAAGAGCTCCCTTTGAAAACCAAAGCCATCATGTCAGAAGGGCTGAAGGAGTGCCCACTGGCTTACACTAACCCAAGGCCACCTGGGCTTTGCTGGTACCTCATCACAATCCACATAGAAAGTCACACTCTGGCTGCCAGCATTGAAGTCAATCCAAAACTCCTCCAGTTTCTCATCTGATGGCTTCTTCACCTGGGGAAGAAGAGTGGCACTGTTGCTCCCCAAAACCCCTCACAAATGCTGCATCAGTCACAATTTCCTTTAATGAGGCAACATTACGTAGGGTAACACTACGTAAACATCTGTACAGCTTGCAGAAACAAGAGTTCAGATCACCCTGTGGGAAGCCAGCCCACTGCTCACCCAAACACACCCATGTCAGACGCAGCCCTACTTCAGCCAAATGCTCACATGTTTGTGCCAGGAACAAAGCTGTGGAAGCTGTTTCTGAGCACTTGAAACAAGCAGAAGCAGTGGAACCAGCTTCCATCTATATGGATGTGACTCAATATGACCATCAGGAATGGTGCCACTGTTCATTTAACTGAAGATCAGTGAAGCAAACGTCAGGATCTGCAACTGCTCCCCAGGGGCATCAGGCTAATCTTGTTTTCTGGCAGCCTGGAGACAGCTCTGCCAGAGGACTCAGTATTGCGCTGTCCTCCTGATTCTTTTTAGAACTCTCTTCTGTCATCACCATGAAGAGCAGTGTTGCCTCTATCACTTGGCTGATTCAACAGCAAAGTCAGCAGCAGTAGAGTTGGGAACTAAGTGACAAACAAGCAAACTTTGCAGCTAGAACAGAAGGTTACACTCTATGCTCCAAGAAAGTGAGCTGCTCTTCAGTAAAAGGGGCAGAGGGGGAAAAAAAATAATAAAAGAAACAACAAAAAAACCACAAACATTTAGCACAGAAAGCAACATTTCAGCAGTTCTAACAGTGTAGGGAAGGTATCAGAGCTTTAAGGGCTATTACCTCATTCATGTCAGCAAAAGCAGATATGCAAGGAAATGAGTAGACTCTGGAAGAGAAGCAGACTTCACATGATACACTCAATATTAGGGTCTGACTTCAATTATTTTATTTTTAATAAGCTTAGTAAGCAATCTTATTGTTCAAAGAAAAAAAATAATTTTCTAGAAGTTAATTAAGCTTGGATAAGTTAGAGAATACAGTATTTTAGTAGTGACATATTATCTTAATTGATTTTAGTTTCAGAAGAATCACCATAAAAATGCATAAATTTTCCTTCTTAAAAACAACTTCATTCTTAACATGTGATGTAATTTTTTTTTTAATATAAGCCAACCCATGTTACAATTCTATTTATTCCCCTCTGCAGTAGTGATGGCACCAATTTATTCTGTTGGTTCCTAGCTTACCTTCTTTTATCTCCAAGCCTTTCATTTAGCAGGTTAAGAAATTTTCTGCAGTCCTTCAAGACAAATGACATATTTTTAATAAATCAGGCCACTTTTCCTTTGCAAATAGTTATTCTATTGTGTAGAATAATTATTTGCTGTGTAACCTCTACTGTCCAGTTAAAAAGCTTTAAACTTGTAAGTGGGACACTAAATACCACTGGGAAGAAACACTCCAATTTACTACAAAAGGTTGGACCCAGCTTAAGAGTAGTAAGAATTCAAATATAAATCCTGCAAATTAACTTATTTACACACATTATTAACATTTCTTATTTTATTTTTTATAGGTAAAATAACTTAGAAGTAGGAGCTATTTTAACCAATGTGTCATTTGATATTTACCATATTAGGAAAAAAATTAGTAAAACATGCCATCCACAAATAACTTTGTGTATTTATAAAATCAGTTTTGTAGGAACCTCTTGCAAGGACACCCTGGCTTAACTCAACCAAAACCAGCCCCTATACAGACTTGACAAGTATGTTGTTTTCAAAATAAGGACCCTCACCGTCTCAAATTCTCGATCCTTGATCTCTTTGAAAGCTTCAGCAAGATAGTTATCTTCAAACCAGTGGTGAACAAGGTCATCCCTCCACTTTTTTATCATTAACCTACAAAGTGCTTCTGAAAGGGCAACCTGAAGGTCATAATCTGCCAGATAAACATAAGCACAGGGTAAATATTATCCCCCTGGCATAACAGAGGGTTATAGCATTGCTACTTCTGCAGTTTTATACTACACAGCCACATCCATCCGCCAGCCTCAGTTTCCCCTAGGAGAACAGGGGAGGGCAACAGCCAAGTGTTGGCTCAGGAGCTCCCCCAGCTCAGTGAGATTGAGCTACGGAGCAGTGCAAACCACGACACACACACACTGTGTGCATTGGGAGATGTGTTTGAGGCTCAGGAAGAGGATGAGAGCAGAGACTCATCACTAACCCACTAGGATTAGGCCATATTCCATATACCATGGCAATACTCTACTAAGTATTACTATTAGGAGAAAACAAAAATTACTTTGCTCAAGAGGCCATTAACCTTGTTAACTAAATTTTGTCCACATCATGGCAAAGCAATTAATATTTAATTTTTTTAAAGAGTAACAGCCAACATATTCTGCAGACACACATATAAAGCTGACCTAATTACTTTTCTATATAAATCAGTTTAACTTGTCTGATTAGTCAATATGAATTACTAATGCCAACCAGAAAAAGCTAATGTATGGATGCATTTAACTTTTTAAATTTATATTTTATTAAAGCATGTCTGACTTTCCTCCCTAAAAATCAACTCTTGACAAGGAAATATAATTTTATTTATAATATATCTTTAATAAATGGGCAGATGAGGTAAAGCTGGAGAACTTACCACCAACCTCCAGCATGGTTTTCACAAGGTCTTTCCTGAAACAACACAATGCCACAAGTTAAAATGGAAATAAGTAACTCCTAATTGGAATGAGGTGTTTAGATACAGAAACTGGAAGGAAAAATCACTTACGTGAGTGAGCATATTTCCTCAGAGAAAGGGAACTTCTTTCTCTCCTCCCGTGGGAGGCTGTCAAGTAAAGAGTTGAGGGTCCTCAAAGCCTTTCCCCCCCACAACATAAGAGAAGAGGTAAAAAATGAAGATAAATCAATAATGTTGTTTCACATATTTTAGCTAATTACACAAACTTGCACACAAATGTATCCAATTTTCTCCTCACAGTAAAAATCTTACCTCCAGATGCAGAGTGCAGCAAAGATTTGCTTCTGTCACTAGGTGCCCTAGTTCAGGCAAAAATAAATTCACTAGCTCTTTCTTCCCTAGAAAAATAATGCAAAAGGTACAGCTAGAAATAGGCTGGTGTCCATATAAAAACAGATGAAGCAACTACAGTTTGTTGTGTTGAAGGAATAAAAACATCCCAGCTATAAATTCATTTTTAAGAAGAAACTTCCAACCATCTAATCCTAGACAGAAAGGGGAACTGGTGACTTCCATCTTAAAAAAAAAAAAAAAAAAAAAAAAACAACCAACCAAACAAACAAAAAAAAACCCAAAAAAAACCCCCCACCCCAGATACACCAATTCTGACCCAGGTAACTATTTAAAAGAGACACATAAAGGGAAAGCTAATTTCTAGCCACAAGAGAAAATCTGAATACACAGGTTTTGCCAAAGTCAACAGAGCAAACCAACACAGCATTTGCCAGAAGATGCTTGTGCCACTCTGCTCCCACTAGAACAAGGTGCAAGGACAAATAAGGACACATTACCCGACCCACAGTGCAATGCTTCATTTTTACATGGATTGTGAGCCTGGATGTCTGTCACACAGATACTTTCTGAAAGCACCTGCTTCCCTCCCTCCTCACCCTCCCGCATGCAAAACCAGCTTCAGCCACCGAACAAAATTTTGCAGCTGAAATGAATGAGAGACAGACATCCCTCTGTCGAGGTCAGAAGGCTGAAGGAGTTACCACATTATTCTGTGGAGACAGTTGCCTTCAGCAAGGGAATGCCATCTGATGCCAGAACAAACAGATGTGCAAGAACAGACTGCCCAGACAGAACCCCTAGTCTAGAAGCTGCTTACTCCAATCAAGTGAAATGTCTGATGCTGACCATTTAAACAAGATGCCAGAGAGAGGTTCTTTCATGTACAAAGCAAGAAAACAAAGAGAAACGGGAAAAGGTTTTGTTGCAGCAATCCAATATAAATGTTAATGAAAATTAACTGAAGAGGAAATCATCTGGACAATTAAAAAAAAATGCAGAGGAAGAAGTAGGAAACTGAAGAGAAAAGAGAAAGGAAACAGAGTTCAAGCAGAATTAAGAAATATGCTCCCAAGATAAGAATCAGGATATTAGGAAATAGAGAAATGGAAGGGGGGGAAAAAAAATACTGACCTTCATTACTGCATTTGCAAATCACCTGATGGAAAGAGCAAAAGAAGCCTTCATTAACACAACACCACCTAAGAACAGCAGTACACAAAGTGCCAAGCTGTTTATGCATGCCTTCCTCACCCCCCAACTTTCAGATGCTAAATAACATAAACAGTAGTGTACCCACATCAGAAAAAGCCACCTGATCCAGGCGTGTCACACATAGTCACCCTGATCATACAGGGTGGCAATATGCAGGGAGGGCAAAGGTAGTCAGGCACTCATTTTCCCCAGGGATTTCAGCAGCACTTGATAGCAAAGTCCCTACAGGTTCCCTGAAAAACTGACATCATTACATCCTCTTTTATTTTTATTATACACGTGGGCTTATGTAAAAGCACATTTAATGTTTATACACTGCAATATTCTATATCACAATGTGTATCTGAAGGGCATCAAATCCCTCGAGGATTGTTGTTTTTTTTTTAATTAAAAACAACTCCACAACACANTTTTATGTTTATACACTGCAATATTATATATCACAATGTGTATCTGAAGGGCATCAAATCCCTCGAGGATTGGTTTTTGTTTTTGTTTTTTTTTAAATTAAAAACAACTCCACAACACAAAACACTTCTTCCTCCACAATGAAAGCATGTGGGAAAAATCTAGGAGGAAAACAAATGAATTATGGTTTTGGGAAAATAAATGGGTATTTTATAATTTCAAAGTGGTTAGTAGAGAAAGCAGGAATCTTGGTTTTGCAGAAATATCTTTTAGCAGAACTCCTGAAAAGAGCCATAAGTATTTGATATGAATTCTGATTCACAAAGTGACAGTTCCAGTAAGCTACAGACAACAAGACTGCGAACAACAGCTTAAGGAAAAAAAGCTAAAAAGCATTTTTCCTGTTACAAATACTACATCACTAGGCTTCTAACACCCTTAAAGTCACAGATATTTAAAGTTGAAACCTAAATGAGAGTTGTAAGCAATTTAGATCATTCTTTAGAATTAAATCATCTGTTTCAGAGTAGGAACAAATGGCTGAGATCACCTTAGCAAACATGTTTGCACATAAAGTGCAGCTCAGTATCAGTAACTCAGGAGTTTTAAAGAGAGCTTCATCTCACAAGCTTTTATTTACAAAATGCATCAGAATTTCTTGCAAATTTTTCTACAAAAATAAATACTTCAAGATCAAAAATGAGAAAATGCTTCTCCCAAGTGTGTCAAATCTCAGCCAGACCCCAGTCTGGAGCACGCTCCTGGACACTGCCCACCCACACCACCTAGGCTGTGTCCCAGGTTCAGCCCTAGGTCACCATGTCTATGCAATTACTTATTTTCTAACAGGAAATTGTGAACAATAGATATCTTATCCAATAAAGGCAACCCTTCTGTCCCCTTAAATGTCCAAACATACCAATGCAGAATCAAAGAAGTCTTCAAGCAGTAACATCAAAAATTTATTCTCATTTGGGTCGATGATGGTCACAAATGCTCTCGCTCTTTCAAACCAAGATACCAGGTAAAAGTTAAAAGAATTAGTTAAAATCTGGGAAGAGGAGTTAATAATCCTTAAACTAGGTATGTCCACAGGAAACCTTATGGAATTTTTTACTCTTTAAACTTCAGAGTCACATACTGTGTCAAAAGCTACATGGCTTTAAGGAGTTCAGATTTTGCTAGGAGGACAAGTGAAAAGTGAAATGAAAAGTGCCATTTCCCCCTTCCTTCCCTAGTCCTCCTTTTATCCTCCTTTCTTGTCCAAGGCACTCACTCATGGTGCTCAAACACAATACTTGCTGCTAGGGGCATCAAAAATCCTATGGACATTTCTGGAGAAAATAAACTCACAGCAAAATATATAACATTTTTCAAGTTTTTCAAGGTTAATATTAAAATATGTTGTGGTTTTAAACATTGCATAACATCACACACAAATGGTGAACTAAAAGTCTATGTTCCACTGGAAGTACAGAGCTCAGACTGGACAAACCTTATTAATTTATCTCCGTACAGGAATTCTGAGCAACTGTATCCCTGAAAACCATAACTACAAGGCAGGAATACAGCATTTTGGGTGGAGGGCTCCTCAGTACAGCTATGCTAGCAGAGAGCATGTTAGCTCATCCCTGGTAGCTGTGCTAGATCCAGGTGTTGCTCGTCTTCAGCATAATTGCATTTCTACTACTACAACTATTACCAGCTGAAATCAATACAGTGCCACAAGACAAAACACAATTGCAGACTAAATGTATCTGGTTTCATACATATCTAGAAAGGAACCTTCATAAAGAACATCTCAGTTTTTAAAAATATAAAAGCACTAATTACTCATCAATTCTATTACTAAAATTTTATTTTGCTAAAACATTTAAAATGCATTTAGAAAGTCTATAGAATTTCATTAATGGGACTCATAGAAATTCATCCTCCTCTTCCACTATCAGCTTAAGGGAAGAAAAAAAAAAAAAACCAAAAAAAAAAAAAAAAAAAAAAAAAAAAAAAAACCCTAAAAAAATTTTTAAAA
>VWZN01003171.1:106184-140517 GCA_013396955.1 Regulus satrapa
GGGCTTGGGGCGCCGGTGGGGTGAGCTCGCCCGTGTGGGGAGGCTGCAGCGCTGGGCTTTGGGAGCTCCGCGTGGGTGCGCCGCCTGCGGGGACCGGGACCGGGACCCTGCCTGCTTGGGCTTCGGGAGGGTAGAGCCGGGCCTTGGCGGCCTGAGAAGACCGCGGTTAACGAGAGGAGGTGAAGTTTTATTTAGGAGAACCGGGCTGAAACTCGCAGGCCGGGCGGCGCCGAATTTCGTAGCCCGAGTGAGCGGCAGGAGCTCCCTTGGCGCCCTGAGTGTTAAGGAAGGTACCCGCGCACACTTGGGAGGCGACTGAGTGTCACCAGGTGGAACTGAAATGGAAACAAGCATTTGTTTCCCTTCTCAAGACCGGGAGGTGATCTCCTTAGTGCGTATAATTATCTCAAAGGCAGGTGCCAAGAGGATGGTGCCAGACTCTTTTCACTGGTGCCCAGTGACTGGATGAGGAGCAATGGCCATAAACTGAAACACAAGAAGTTCCACCTCAACGTGAGGAAGAACTTTACAGTGAGGACGGCAGAGCACCAGAACAGGCTGCCCAGGGCGGTCCTGGAGTCTCCCTCTCTGGAGACATTCCAAAATTACCTGGAGGTGTTCTTGTGTCACCTGCTCTAGGTCACCCTGCCTTGGCAGAGGGTATGGATTAGATGGTCTCCAGACGTCCCTTCCAGCCATTACAATTCTGTGTTTCATTGAAACTTTCCGTGCTGCACATGCTGAAAAATTACTGGTTCATGTTCCTTCTGCCAAAGGGCACAGCCCAAAACTGGAAACTTGAAGTTTCAGCAGCACTGAAACCATTGTTATCCTAAAACTTGCTGTACTGCATTCTGGAAAAGGGTTTCATGGGGATAGGAAGAGGTAGCCTGGCTGGCATGGTGGTAATCTGCTGAAAAAAGTTGGTGTGAATAATTCTGGTTTGAAACCAAACCTAGTTTGGAACAAAACGGGGGAAAATACTTCTGGGAAAATACCCAGAGCAAACTGGAGCTATTGATTTGATATGCCCCATCCTGAATTCCTGATACACACAAGTAGAACAATATATTAGATTTTTAAAGGGACTTAACAACAAAATAATTTAAGGTAGTCTATTTTAAAGCACTGGTATTTATTGTCAGTGCTAGTGACTTCTTTCTTGCGGCTGAGCATCCTGCTTTTAAATAACTGCTGGTCTTTGATTAGAGTAATGGATTTGAGGTTAATCTCAAGAACTGGATCCACCTGTCATGGGACCTGATTACTAGCAGCTTTAGTAATACACAGTCACTACCAAGAAGGTTCTTGTAGCAAAATTTGTTTGTTGTTTTGCGGTTGGATTTGTTTTTTGTTTGTTTGTTTAACTTTAAAAAATCTGTATCAGTATATATTCTGTGCTGTGCAATACTGCCAGTTTGATCATTGAGAACAGTACTGTGCCATGCAAACAGTTTTGGTGATTTCATCAGTTACTGTAAACAGGTTGGTAAGATTTGTCTGTGGGTGTTTTGCTTCTCTGCATGGGAGTTCTTATTGGGTCATGTGTCCTAGTTTCTATTTATTTAAGAGTAGTTTGTTTAGGATGGAAATGTAGAACTCTTGATAAAGCCTGGTATTTGTATATAAGAAATGTAGGTGATTTTGCTGCTATTCATTACATTTTGAAATATAATTTAGACATCTAAAACAATATAAATTTAGCCCTGGTGCTTAAAATATTAGTAATAGAGTAAAAATTATTATTTGTTTCAATTCTTTAGTACTTGTTGAGATTCTCTAAATTTACACAAATTACAGATTCTGTCAAGGTTTTGTATTTTGTCCTCTATTTGCCCCTGGCTTTAATCTTTCCTTAATCCAGTGTAAAGAGATTATGTGCACTATGTCATTAAGAGTATTGAACAAGCTGTTGTTTAGGCTAGGATTTTTCTTGTCTGTTTGGTAGCTGTTATGACAGTTTTGCATTTTAGAGTTTTACATTGCTGAGAAAATAATGTCACTATAAGCATTAGTATGGAAAAGGCCACTCCAAAGCTAGATTGGGCCTTTGCTTTTCCTCAGGTTGGTACAAAAGGCAAAACTGAACGGCAGATTTGAAAAAGAAAATACGGATAGATCAGTGAGGAAAAAATTGCACACCTGAGCTGGGTATGGGTGGCGTAAAGTACAGCGTCTGCAAAAGTCTGTGGCAGTGAAATGTGAATCTCTGGAGCATTATATTCTAATTACTGTGATCTGTAATTCCAGTGCACGTCAGTGTGGGGTAGGTGTGATGGTACACAGACATTGTTGTCAGGGTACGTGGTGGTTTTCACACCTTGTTTTGTGCATTTCCACGGAGTGGAATTGACACTTCCACTTGACCATTGAAGGAATGTGCTGACTTTTCTGTGCTTTACTTGATCAGGTGTTTTCGTACCTTGAAGATTAAAGTATACAGCAGAAAAGGAGTATAATAAAATATATTACAGAACAGACAAAATTAATAATTAGGTCTGTGATGTGTTGTATTACAAAGAATTTTTGGAGGGAAGGAGCACTTAATGTGAGGTTGTTTTGATTGCACGTGTCAAAATATTGGAATTGGACAAAAAGAATAATTGTAAAGGCATGTGAGTAATATGTAGTCCAATAAAAATTCCTTGGAAAGCTGATAGGATTTAGGCACCAAAATTAGAGGATTTAAAGGTCGAAACTTGATGTTCTGTTTATTGCAGATACAAGTTTTCCTCATGTTGTTTTCTGGTCTGCTTTATTAGAGAGCAAAAGGTTGAGCATGAATTGCGTGCAAATTCTCCCAACTTTTTAATGTAACTCTAGGAGTTCAAGCTAGGGCCGTCTGTGGCAGATAAAGCTGAATCCCCTCAAAAGAAACCCCATACCCTAAACAATGCACAGGGATATTTGTGGAAACAGAAACACAGGAGTCCAAAACTTGCTACATTTCACTTCACATGATACTCCTGTGTACACCTATACACAAAATGTGTACGCATTTTATCATTGCTGGCACTTTAGATGTGATGCTGTCTTTTAAAATGATCATAAGAATATATCCTCAAGGTTTTTGTGTTGGTTTGCTTTTTAATGTATACATAGAGTTAACCATTGACAGCTTGCGAGTATGAATGTATCTTAACTTGGAATAAACATACTTGATCATCTGTTTATTACCAGAATCAACAAATAGCCTTGTTGTAAAAAGGCATTATTGGTGGCGTTAAAGACTAGAGTGCATGCAGGCATTTTGGGGAATAAGATATAAAGCTGAACTCTGAGGAAAAAAAAAAATTCCTTAAATAAATAAAAGTCCAGTTTAAAATGCAGTCATAATTTGAGATGTTTATGTTTTTGTTAAATCTGTTTTTTAGCTTTGTTTCAGAATGTGCTACTAACCAGAAGTCTTATTTCATTATAGCTCTGTCTTTAGGGGAGGAGAGGTGTAGACAGGTGTGGGAGAAAACTTCTTTATAACTTTCCTTGACAAAATGAAGGTTTCCTGCTGCAAAGATTGTAAATTGCAATGTCCACTAGGCCACTTGCTACTGGCATCCTGACAGGCGATGTGAGATTCTTTCCTGACAACAGAGGCAACAGGGAGTAACACTCTGTGTCACGACTTCTTTGAGGAAGCTGCATTTCAACTAAGAACAGCTTAGAAACACTGGTCTATTGTCCATGCAGCTGTTTCCTTTACACAGCAAGCTGGTCTGCTTGAGGATGTGTTTCACACTCCTTGAGAGGCCAATTTTATTGTTATTTTGCTAGGCCTGTAAATCTCAAGCCTGAGTCTTGTTATCATCTGAATCAGAGTTTCTTAATCTGTTTGAACAGACCAGACTGTAGCTAATTCTGGCATAAGGATAAGGACCAGAGAGTTGCACGCAGAGTTTTCCCATCTCCTGTAAAGGTAGTGCTCCCACTGATTTGAATTTTATTTTGTCTTTTCAGACAGTGGAAGAAAAAGGTAGGGAATGCTATTATTCAGTTAACATTCAGTGTTTGTTTGTTAGCATTTGGGTTACACTGAGTAAATGGTACTCGGAGAGACTGTTAGTTTTTTCTAGTCCTGCATAAATAAGTATTTAACATCAGGCAACTGGCCTTCATCTGAAGCATTGGTGACAGATAGTATTGTGTGTAAGGGAAGCTGGGGGTTCACATTCAAGCTTGGATCCAAATTAATATTTGCATGGATTCAAATATGGTGATTCAACATTGTTCAACATGGATTCTTTTCCAAATAGCAATTCAGATTTTATCTTTTGTACCAGTGCAAGTAAGCTCTATGCTTCTCTCTTCAAGCCTTGTGAAACTGAAGAATAAACTTAACTCTTCAGCCATTACCATGCTTAAGAATGATGTGAACTTCAGAGCAAGATGCCCATGTACATTTATAACAAATCAGCTTCTGTGGGAGAAGAATGCAGTGGTTATCTTGCTGCTCCACCTCCCTTCCTCACTAACTTTTAAGCATAGAAAGCCTTCTTTCATTACCAATCTAAAACACAGTGTTCAGACCCTAAGTTTGCCACGGCACCTGGGCAAAATTTGTGTTCTTATGTTCTACAAAATTTCCACCATGCCTTTGTTATAGTTCAGGAAGCTGCTGCTGTCTGCAAATTCAGAGAGTCAGGGCTTCCATGAGAATACACCAACTTTAAAAACACTTTGCTGGTTCTAAGGAATTATGACGGTAACCTTGACTCTCCAGTCTCTGCTTACTCTAACCCTGATTGTGCAGTAGGCACCTTCTGTGGTGTGAAAAATTTAAAGGCACTAATTACATTTAGATCTATTTAAAGAGCACGTATGGTTCTGTAGGGTGTAACTGTTTGATACAAATAGTAGATTGTGTCGTTGCTAAAACACTGTTAAAAACTACCTAGTCTTTTGTTTGTTTGTTTGTTTTTAAGGATCTGTTTGACAATGACCGTGTTCTTCTGTCTCCCATTCTTCCTAATTGGATCTCAAAGTAACTGTAGTTTGGAAGAGAGCGGTGAATATCCTGCTCAGTTATGAGAAACATTTACCAACATAGAACGGTCTGGAAGAAGATTTCTCTTAAGAAAATCAAAGAGCACATATCCTTTTAATAAAACAGGAGACGTTTAATATTTCATAAATATTTGGCTGTCTGAGTCATAAAAAAAATGAATCGTTACACAATTATGAAACAACTGGGTGATGGCACCTATGGCAGTGTGTTGATGGGGAAGAGCAATGAGTCAGGAGAACTTGTGGCTATCAAAAGGTACGTAGCATCTCAATTCAGTAAAGGTGCTTGCAAGATCTTAGGTTTTCATTTCCGACTTTATTGTTGTCTTCCATTTGAATAGAATAGAAAAAAGTCCCCTTTTAAAAGGAAATGGACATAGTAGTTTTGGGGGTTTTTAACTAAGATGTGTCACAAGGCGATTGCGAGTCAGATTTTCTGGTAACTGATCAATAGATGCATCAGTTTAATTTACTGAATTATGTTTGTGAAGTTGCATGCTGCTTTTGTTCAGTTTGAACATGCTTCTTTCTGAAAATGTTGTTAGGCCAACACCAAAGGAGAAGCAAAAGTGCATGTGACTAATTATGGAGTTTATTTATATGAATTGCAGGAATAGGCATCTTAACAGGTAGATTTGAAATTCCATCCCAGCCCCCCCAAGTCTTTGAAAGTACTGCATCAAGTTTAATGTGTTGCTACAGTAATAAATAACAGTAACAATCTGGTCAGGTAAATAAAGGCTATCTCCCTGGCTGTCATAAACTTGTGTTCTGTGTAATCAAGAACATTGTCATACTGGCCTTAAAAGATAATTATGAAACAAGAAACCTTCTACTCAAGGTGTGGGGAAGTTCCCCTTGTTTTCCTAGAGAATTGCAAGCAGGATCTAACGTGTAAGTTGAAATACCAGAAATTGTATCTTGCTCAGACCTTTTTCTCTCATATATGAATTTACTGCAGTAAGGTAATTCTAATATTGTTGATTGACTTTTTCTCTAAGAATTTCTCAGAATTTCAGGTTTCACCATATCTTGCTGGTGCTGTTACTGAAGTTAATATTAATCTCAGCTAAAGAAAAATCTCCAATTGATTATTTTAATTATTTTTAGCAAAAGGAACAACAGTGAAGTGTTTGTGTGAAGTGGCTCATCCTTGTGATTTCAGGATTTGGAATTCTGTTGAGGGATTTTAAGTTTGGGACTTGAGAGGGTACAGTTTTGCTTGAGGATACTTTTATTTTAAATTAAAATCTTGGGTTTAAATCTCTTCACTTTAGGTGCTTAAGCTTTACTAAAACACAGCAATGACATTCACAACTTCATCCCAAGATCTGAGCAACACCAAGTGTTCACAAGTGGATTTATGCAGGACATAAAAAGAAATGTATTACACTGCTATGTATAACAATTAGTTTAGAGGCTATGATGTTGCTTGAAAAAAAGGAAACCTTTATTTAAAAAATATTAATATATTGGAACAGATTTTTTTAAATTACTGATCAAGTCAGATACTTAATTATAATAGAAAGCAGTTCAGTTATTTTGCAGATTTCAAAAATTTAATTTTTTTGTTTTCCTAGAATTTGCAACTTATGCATAAGGACGTGATTTTCTATGTTATATATGCAACATCATTGTTGCTTACTTTATTATTAAAAGCAGGATTTAAATGATATAAAGGGGGTTTATGTCACTTTTACTTTGGAGCAGCATGATCTCTGAATGTACTCTTAAAAAACATATGTTTCAATGTTTGATGAGTAATCACTGTAAATATTTTGCAATTCTAAATGTTGACTTTGTTTTTAATGATATTGCTGCTGGATATGCTAGAATGTTTTAAATTGAGTTCAAAATATAGATAATGCTAGTCTTAGATCATTTAGGTTTTCTAATTCTAAAAGCATTCTGTACTGTTCATTGAAAATGCTTTAACTTGGGCTTTATTTCAGAATGAAAAGGAAGTTCTATTCATGGGATGAATGTATGAATTTGAGAGAAGTCAAGGTAAAGTGGTGAACATACCACATTTAAGATAAGTGTCTGTTTAGGCTTGCATGATGGAAAAGGGGCAGCTACCATGTCCAAGCATAAGGCCAAATTCTGTGAACTCTTTAAATGCTGATTTCACAGAGCCGTGGGCTGCTGGCACTCTTTAGAGGTCCTGCTGATTTGTGGAATATCCCACTATTCTCAAGCAGTGGCCACGTATCACAGCCAAGCCTCTTACCTTTGAGAAAGGAAAATAAATTGATTTTGTTATGTGTGTATTTCTGTGGTTTGCCATCCTCCTCTTTAATTTTACTTCCAGATTTCTAGCTGTGCATCCGTTCCTTATATCTTCTGTTTGGGGCATCTGTAGAGAGCATTGGGAGTTTTGGCTAGCCAGGTAATAGAGTAACACTTGAAAACCTGGCTTTAAATTCCAAATAATTCCATGTTTGGGGCATCTGATTTTCTGGATATACAAAACTCCCTACTAAAGGGCTTTAGATTTAACTTATTGGAGATTTCAGACCAATCAGTATGTCCAAAATGAACATCTCTCAGAGTCCTTCTTCATGAAAGTTTAATACCAAAAAGGAAGAAAAAAAAAATGAATGTAGGTTTTCTAATTCTGTTCAGCAAGCAAGAGCTCTTACAGCTTCAGATTTGTCTCTTGTTGTAGGGAATTAGGTTTTTGTGCTAATCTTTACGCCAGGTCTGAGGTAATCCCTAGAAATAGGTTTAAAGTACTATTAATATAGTTGCTGCTGTTAATTTGAAATTTATTCAGACTTCCGGGTTGTTCTTCTTTAAAACAGACTACAAGATAAATAATGGGGTATCATATGAATATGTTGTGTGGATTCTGTGCTAGTTACTAACGTGTTAAAAATGTAGTTCTGGTAAGGAATCAAAGTCACTGTGGAGTTATCTGAAGCCATATTTTGCTCTGTTCCAGTCTCTGAAGAAGCTAAACCATGCCAATATAATAAAATTGAAGGAAGTCATACGAGAAAATGACCATCTTTACTTTGTATTTGAATACATGAAGGAAAATCTGTATCAGCTAATGAAGGATAGGTATGTATTTTTTCAGATAAGTAATGTGCTGTCATGCTTTATTTAATGATTCTTATAGTACCTTGAAGAACACTTTGGGATTTCTGGTTTTGGCTCTTCTTGCAGGCCCATTGATGTGAACAGGAGTTACTGCACCTGCTTATCTGAGGGTAGAATTCTGTATTGCTCTGTTATAACACTGCATATTGTAGTGCTTTTGGAAATAAGTTTGATCACTTGTTAACAGGAGAGTTTGCATGTCTTTGTGTAGAGCCATGAGAGGAATTCCAAATAGTTGTGTTTTGTGTTTTTTTTCTTCAATAGCCTTCATTTTAATGTATGAAGGATGGGGTGAACACTTTTCATGCTACTTTTGCTCATGGTGTGAGTTAGGGTGGGGATGGTACATGCATGCATCCTTGTAAGAATGGGCTATATATAGGCTAACTCTGATGTTGCAGTCTTGGACAAACAGTACACAGCAAGGCTTGCAAGGTGGGCTTCAGAATAGGACCTGCCTTTTCAATGACATTTTCCTTTGATGAATTGATTTGCCTTCAGTGTGGGTGTCCTTCAGACTTTGTCGTGCGCTTGTATCTCCTCATGTGCGAACTCTTGGGTTGACACCGTGAGGTAGCTGCTGGTGACACTAGCACAGTGTTACTCTGCAGCTGAGCAGAATTGCTCTTATCAGGGCTCCCTTAAGGGCACCACTGGGTAATGCACCTACCAGTGCTGCACTGTGCCACCTCTGCCTTGCTACCCCACTGTGCTTTCCACGTTCACCCTTCGGTCAAGAGCTCTGCTGGCCAGCCAGCTTCTACAGAGATACAGCACCATGAGCCTCTCAGCACAGAAGTTCTGCTGCTGCACTTCAAGTGGTTGAGATTAAAGCCCAGTAGAGTTTTGAAATGAGAGTTGCATCTCTCTTACTTTGACTTGATGGGTCTGTTTTCATGTGTTCATGATGTGTTAGGCGAAATAAAGAAACAGGTGTGTTCTGGAGATACATTATTTTCCTTAATTATCGAAATTTTTACCCTGTTTCTTCACAGAAACAAGTTTTTCCCTGAGTCAGTCATCAGAAACATGATGTATCAGATATTGCAAGGCCTGGCGTTCATCCACAAACACGGTAGGTTTCCTACTGGAGTTTAACGGTGTAGAACTTCTTTTTGGAAAATAAGATCATGCACAGAAATAACATGAATAAAATAACCTAGCAAGGGCTATTAATAATCTCTGATAAAATCATGGTTACCTGTTTTCACCCGTAGTGCAGTTTTAAACTTTGTCTGAAGTTTACTCTTTGTTTTCCTGTAATTGGATTTTTCCCTTTCTCTTGGAAAGCATTGGATGTTGCTCAAACTACTGTGCAGCAGTTTTTTCTACTGTAGTTAGCAGATGAATAAACAAACTAAAGAAATTTGTATGCTATGCTATACCAAATGCTTCTGCTTCCACAAAAAAGATCTTATCAAGAAGCATTGATACATCAATACTCTTGTGTTGAGATACTATAACTAATATGATACTCTGCATATAAAAAATACTAAAATAATTTGTTCACTGAGAAATTCAAACAGTATCCTTATCACATGCAACCTGGATTTTAATATTTTAGTAGGTGGGATGTTTCTAGGAATTACAGTGTCAATTAGAGGTGACGTGTGCTCACAGTAAAATGTTTCACACTTTTTGCAAAACTCTTAATGCTCATGTTTAATATCTGTCTGTGAACTGTATTCTGAAATACTGGTATCAAACTCCTTTGCATTTACAAAGGTAGTAATTTACTGTCACGCTCAACTTTTATATTTTGTAATTCTTCTTCACATCACATTGGTATCCTTAAAACTTTCCAAACACAATAAAACATTATCTGAAAAATAAAATAAGAAACACTGTTCTTAGTTAGGTTTGATTTGCTTTCAATGTATCCTGAAGAGGGCTGCTGGTGAATTAATGAATAGTTTGTTCTGTTCAGTATTATCGAATACCCAGAAATTGACATTTTCTTGTTCTTCTGATCAGGATCATATACTGTTCTCTGATGGTTAGCATCCTCCTTTCCTATCTCATTTCTCTGTAAAATAAATGAGAAAATTAGATTTTAAAAAAATCTTCCAATTTTAAGTTACAATATTAGTATCTTGATTTGACTGTAAGTGTATAAGGGAATAAGGGGTATGATAAATTTGAACATTTACATTTCACTGTCATAATTTCAGCCAATTTCTTATGGCAATTTTCAATTTATGAATGCAGGAATTCAGAACTTTATTCTAGCAAGCGTATTTCAATCAAACGAATGCATAGCATTACAAATTGTGTATTCCAATTAAACAGCAGGATTAATTTGCTCAGTGACTTAACCACTGCCCAGGCATAGAGGTCCTCAAGCCAACAGCAAGCACTGAAGAAGCTTCATGTGCCTGCATTACTAGTGTTAGCATTTCTGAGCAGGATTTGCATATCCTTTACATGTCTGTATCTCCAAATTGTTGTCACTGTGATAAATAACTACCTAAAAATCATTCAAGCAATCTTATGAATCAAGTAAGTGTGTCAGATGCTCAATTTTCCATTATCCAAAAGTGACAAAGCAGTTGCAGTTTTTGCAAAAGATTTCATTATGAGATTGTTTTTTTTACTTGATGTTGCTGCCAGCCAATTCATTTTCCTTAGTGTGCTAATGGCAGTTTACATTTGTTAATTTAAGAACACTTAGTGTAATAATCATTGGAAGGAAAATATGTGCATTTGTTGGGGGAGAGTTCAAATTATTTTATGTTGAATTTAAAAATAAAAAAATAAAAAAGATTGAAAACCACTATATTATTCTAAAACATCCCAAAGTAAATACTGGATGATTCCTATTAGAAGTTGCTGCTTAAGGAGTGATTCTGTGATAATTTGTGATTCTTTTCTGTTTGGTCTTCTACAGGATATTTTCATAGGGATATGAAGCCTGAAAACCTTCTCTGTAGTGGACCAGAACTTGTGAAAATTGCAGATTTTGGATTGGCTAGAGAACTAAGATCTCAGCCACCTTACACAGATTATGTTTCTACCAGGTGGTGAGTATATCAATAATATTAATACATTACCTTAACTAATTACCTTCCTATGACCATTTTAACCTGTTGGTTATTTCCTTCCATCCTCCCAGGTACCGTGCTCCTGAAGTTTTGCTGCGATCTTCTGTCTATAGCTCACCTATTGATATATGGGCAGTTGGCAGCATAATGGCTGAGTTATACACACTCAGACCTCTTTTTCCAGGCACAAGTGAAGTAGATGAAATCTTCAAAATTTGCCAAGTCCTAGGGACTCCAAAGAAGGTAAGGCTTAGAAAACTTCACACAATTATATTACCAAAAAAAATTAAATCAAATGATTACAGTCTATTCAATGTTATCTTTCAGAACATACATATTGAATTATTGTTTCAATAAATTTCCTGCAGATGTACTGTTTGCTCAACTGTATTTCTTTTCAGCTTCCATGAAGGCATGTCATGCTAGTCTTCTGTTGTATATTAGCATCTGTTGTATATAATACCGTTATGTGAAGCCTTGCTTTCTTCTTCTGAAAGCCAGATAAAATAGTTTTATTTAGTTATTTAAAGCTGTTCGTAATGGAAAGCAAATCAGAAGTCTCCTAGGATTTAATTTACCAGAGCAAATTTGCTTTGCCTTCTCGAAAGTGTAATTCCTCTGTGCTGGCACACAGAATTTGGAGCTTGTAAAAGTTACCATAAATAAGATAAATTATGCTTTTCATATTTTTAAAGCGTAGAAGAAACATTTCATCTCAAACACAGATGTCTCATAAGTGTTATTAGCAACAAGAAGTAATGGAGGGAAAATGTGCAGTATTTTAGAAAGGAAAAAATTATTTTCACTTATTTTCTGGATGAGCTAAATACTATTTAAATTACAAGGAAGGTTTGGGTAGTGCATATAAAAATAGATGCAATTATATTCCTTTTAAAAGTTGTTTTAGTAAATGGATGGAAGAACATGCAAGAAAAGAATAAGGTTACCTTTAAAATTTTGAATGAACTGAAAAAAAGACCATATGCTATTAAATATTTTTGTAGACTCAAGTAAGAAATGGCAGATGTATATTAGTATTCTATGGGTGCAAATAGAATTTGGTGGAATAACTGACCAAACATAGTCCACCTAGATCTGAAAAACCAATGGATGGACAGAGAAACATCAGTTTCATTAGTGTTCTACTTATATAAAATACAGCGTAATTCTTGTCCAGTAAACAAGCTGTTATCAATAGAGGAGTAAGGAACAGAACATTTAAAACAGAAAGAGATTAAGCTTAGCTAGGAACATGCTGATATTGAAGTGGTGGGAGAACATCCAAGAGAACATACTGAAAAACAGGTGCAAACTCATGATGGGGCAAAGGGGAAAAGGTCAGGTGGAGCCATAGATGATGCCTTGTGGAAGTGAAAATTGAGTCAAGAGAACTCAGTGAAAATTGGTATGATGTGTAAAACAGTGACACAGTTGTGCCTCAGGAATAACGTGCAATAGGAGCAGTATTTTAAGACTTGAGTTTTCAAATGCAGATGTGAACTTTCTTAAGCAGATCAAAAATCTAGGATAGTAAGAGGAACATTTTGATGTATGTGAAGAATATCTGAAAGAGCACCGTGCTGGCTTCTGGAATATTTTCAGTGTACAGTACAAACAAGCTCTGGAGTGCAGGGAGATCAGAGGGAGGTTTTCACTGTGTGCAGTCGCAGAGCAGCACTCAGCTGACTGCTGTGTTTTTTCTCTAACCTTACAAGGAGCCAACAGAAGCAAATCCTGACTGTTTATAGAGTCTGTCATTCCCTGACTAGAAAGCTTATTGCTTGGGAAAGCAGGGTGCATTACCAGCTAAGTATTCCAGAGAAAACTGTAGCCTTCACTAAAGACCTTAGGAGTTAAGGATATTATAAGTCAGCCCTATAGGATCAGGAAAATTTAATTACTTTGTGCCCGTCATCTGCTTGGCAGACTTGGGAATTTTCTCTCCCTATGACAATGCTAAGGCATTTTTCAGGGACATTGCTGTGTAAAAGGAGTACTTAAATATTATGATAGGATTGCCACAAAAAAATAATGTATTTGTTACAAGTACTTACATTCTGAAAAATGTAAGTAGTTATTTTAATAGTCAGATTTTGCAGATAATTTTACAATTTTTTTTTTTTCAGACATGCATTTTCATTTATTCTGTTATCCTGCAATAATGAATTATAGGAATAATGCCCAGAAGCTATCTCCATTCTAGTTTACCTTCCTTTCCTTAAGTCTGTAACAATATACCAATGACTTCTGTGAATCTGGGTGTTTTAAATAGTGGCAGGCAACTATTTTGTTTTAGTTTATAAATTAAGTTGCTTTATTTATTTTATAAATAAACTAAATTGCACCAATTAAGTATTGGCAGTGGTGGTGCACTTGTACTATGTGCATTTAATGAAAAATTGATGACAGTCTCAATAGCAGAGATTAATGAAATGCATTTTCATTAGCTGTAGGTTGGCAATGTCACTTAAAATTATTGCAAATTATTTTTTTTATAAATAAAGACAGAATGCCACCAAACTCAATAAAGAAGGGCAATGCAGTGAAGGAGGGAAGTCTTTCTCCATTGATTTAAATGAACAAACTGTTCTCTGAGGTGAAAGAGGAAGTCACTTGAAATCTTGAGAATTATTTTAAACAGATGTGATTTATAATTATATTTTAGGGTTTTTGTTACCATGGACTGTGCTAACAGAGTTAAAACTGTGGTACATAAAAAGATGAGTAATGGCTGTTGTGGTACCTTAAGACCAAATTGTATCAAATCAGTCCAGTTTGCCCTGCTGCAGTGTAACAAACTTGGTGGATAGAGGAAGAGCACAAATGTCATACCTTATCTTCACTAAAGTTTCTGATGCTGTCCCTCATAACATTCTCGTCAGCATAGTTACATACAAACTGCAGGATAAGAGCATACCTGTTTGGAAGGACTTACACAGAGAGTAAGCTTCACTGGCTCTTATTCAAAAGATGAATTGAATAGAACTTGAGTGATTCTGCCTCTGATCAAATTTTTTAAATTGTATTGAAGGTGTCTGGTGGAGTAGATTTTGCTACTTAGTAGGTGGCAGGCTGAGAAGAATTATGTTAGAAAACAAGATTAGAAGGGGTATGGAGTTAGAGATGTAGCTTTAAATAAATGTTTTCAGTAGTGCACAGAACGCTGTACTTAGGCAGGAATAATCAGCTACATAAATAGCTGTGGATAACTATCCAGCTAATACATCTGTAGGAGAGGCTATAGGAACTATTTAATATATTGTATGTGTAAAGACACATACCATACCAGTGTGAAGGAAAAGGAGTACTGCCCATTAACATGTGAAATGATCTTTCTGTTTCACTTGTTATATTATATCCAGTATAGAGTTTTCCTTTTCAAGAGAGAAAAATCGGAGTTTAGAGAAGAAATAGAACTTTAAAAAGCCTAGACCCTAGGAATTGTTTGGGTTTCTTTAGCCTGTACAAAGAAAGACTAGAAGAAAGGAAAAGAATAACCTTGTAATGTATAAAAAGGCTGCTTTAGAGGGAAGAATCAGGTACTCCTTCTTGGTATCTATGAATGATAGGACACTCTAAAATGGTAATTTATTTTTGTATGAGAAACCTCAATTTTCCTAATCTTGAGGAGATTACTCTCTGGAGTAATCTGTATAGACTGGCTGTGGATTACCAGAAATTTGCTTTTTGAGCTTTAATATCTGACAGGAAGGGACAAGTGAAATAAATGATCTCTTGAGGTCTTCAATAATACTATAGTTCTGTATTCTAAGAATGCAGTTATCAAACAATGAAGAGTTTATTTTTGGAAAGTTAAACACTTTTTAATAAAGTTATTCTCTGATGGTCACGGTTTTTTAGTGTTGCAATACTGTTTAGTTGTAACTTAATTATTGACTGTAATGGTGGGATTAGGGCTATATTGCATAGGCTGCATCATGGTTATCCAGCTGTGGCATGGTGAATGGAAGGGCCTCACCTCTGCTGTTTCCATGAAGAGGGCATGTTGAAGTCAGCTGCTGGGCTCCTTTCTGTGGCAGATGGGATGTTCCGTTTCTGGTACTGCTGCACTCCCTGTCTCCTTTGGATGGAATGTGTCCAAGAGTGTTATTCATGGTGATGGTTCTACCTTTAGCTACAGGAGACCTCTGGAGAACTGCCATTGGAGACTGATGCTGCATTCACTGGTGGTGTAATAATTGTCAGGGAAAACAGGAACGCTTGTTTTCAACTGCATAGGAATGAACCATGCAGACCAAGCATGACTCAAGCTGCCTTTAATTTTATCAAAATAGGTGTTTGTTCTTTTTTGGTGCTGATTTTTCTCTCCTTTGAAACAGAGTGACTGGACAGAAGGATACCACCTCGCTTCTGCCATGAATTTCCGTTTCCCACAGTGTGTCCCTATAAGCCTAAAAGCTCTCATCCCAAATGCAAGCAGTGAAGCAATACAGCTTATGACTGATATGTTGAATTGGAATCCAAAGAAGAGACCTACAGCAAGTCAGGTCTGAGCACATGAGTTGATTAAGTATAAGACTAAATTTTCTTGCATTGTTAAAAAATGTAGATACAGAGACCAGTTTATTATCATAATGATGACAGAACCAAACATCTCCTTGTTTTGAACAGTTTGGTAGGAATGAGACTAAGTGGTGAGAAGAGAAAGTTTTAAACCTGGCTCAGCAGACATCAGAAACTCTTCAGTTATTTCTGCAATGTTGTCTTCTGTATTGGCATATCTTAAAATTCTGTCTGTACAAGACAGAGAAATAGACACAATTGAAACACTTGCACCACTTGCACCTCAGCTATCAGTCACTTCTGCCACTTTGTTTTCCTCCCCACCTGTACAAAGGGAGGTACCGAAAACTTTGCTTTTTGTGAAGCCGTAGACAGAATCCAGTATGGAAGAGCTAAGGATTATTTTTACTTGGAATGCAAATTGTACTAAGTGATAAAGAAAGAACTTCGTGAAGAACATGCCGATAGGTCACAAAGGTCACAATTTTCCTCCAAGTTAATTTTCAAAAAAACATATTTCAAGGACTGAAGATGGTTACATTCTGTGGATTTTATTTTTTTAATTATTCATACCTAATGTAATCCTATTTAGAACGTATAAAAGAGGAATACAATTGGGAAAGAAAGGACATATTGAAAGTTACTCTAGGTGGATGTAGTGTAAGTGATTCAGAAGCAGTTAAGCAGATGGTACCAAATAAAGCAACCGTTTCTCTCCACTTTATAAAGCATGTTTATTGTACAGTGATGGACATCTATCTGTAGTCCAGTACTATGTACCTCTACACATAATACTGTATGGTGCTTTATAAAAGCAAATAACCAGCTTTTACCCAGGTGAGTTACCGAGGAAGCAGCTGCAGCAGTTGTGTAATCCACAGTCAAAAGGAAGAGTTTAATGCATATATATGGGAGTGCATTCAAAGGCAGCAATTCTTGAGTGCAGCTGAGGCAAAACATGTCTTTGAGAACTAACAAAGAGTGGGATCCTACCCAGAAGGATTAACAGAGTGTGTTGTTTTGATGTAGGAGGAGATGTGTTACTAAGGTATGTCCCTGCTCTGCATCTAGCAGAGGACATGGAAAGGTCAGAGAAAAAGGATCAAATGAATATCTACCTTAAGACAGACACTGTATTTTCTTAATAAACACCATGAAGGCACAGCAAGCACAGTGACTATAATTTTAAAGAAAAGCAAAAGCTGGTGATAAGAAAAATGTGTGAGAAACCTCTCTCATTAACATCTTCTAACTGTAGAACCTATTCATAGCAATCATCTCACTTCTGGGGTTTTTGCTGTTTTGTTTTTAATTGAAAACCTCAGGCTATTCATTGAGTTGTCAAAACAGTCAGCAGTGGAAACATGTAATAAGGCATATGGTAAAGGTAGTGAGGAATACTTTTAAAACTGAAATTTGTTACAGCATAAAAATGGTGTTGAATGTAAAATACACCTCAAAACACAGACTCCACCTAGCAATAAAGAAGGGAACAAAAGGATATGACTGCTGTTGTATGTACAAGTGGATCAGTCTTACTAAGTTATGTGATGGGAAGAATCTGAGATACAGAGCTGCCAATTCTCAATACACACTTTACATATGATCTCATTATGCATCCGTCTTCCACCTGCTCTGTAAAGCTTGCTCAAATGCTTCAGAAACCTGCTTAGATCCTTGATGAGGTTACCAAAGTCATCCTTTTGAAGTAAAATTAGTGTGTTTTATCTTCTTCTGCAGGCTTTGAAGTACCCTTACTTTCAAGTTGGCCAAATTTTAGGACCTCCTCCACAGTATCTGGAGAAGCAGACTCCTGTTAAACCAGTTCAGCCAACAGAGCCAAAGCCATCTTTACCTAAACTGGAAGCTAAGCCAGAACCTCTGTCTTCACCTGATTTACCTGAGAAAACTGAGCCACAGCCCTTGCCAAAGGTTAACCAGCAGCCTCTCCAGCAAATTCAGTTGCCTCAGAATACAGCTAACCAGCAAGTACCAAAGCAGCAGCAGCAGCCACAGGCACAACCGCTTTTTCCAATTATCAATAAAAACTCACCGCCTGTAAGTTGTCTTCAATAACTACGTAGATGATTTTACTAAAAGTTCTTAGTATGTTCAGCCAGGTGATCCCTTGAAAATGGTAGTGTTTTATTTGAGGAGACACAGATAACTAGGGACTGATTGAGCTTGTAACTGTCTGCTTTATTTGAAATTTTATAGCAAGTCAGAAGAATAGATTGCTTGTAACAACAATGTTCATTATAATAGCCCTCAGTGACGTGCTTATGCAGTAATGGAGCTGGAACAGCTGTCACTTACTGACCTTTGAGAAACAATTCACAACAAAACTGTCAGTACACTATAGAGAAGTGGAAAAGGAGAATTTCACTTGCCTCCTGCAGGAGAATACCCAGAAAGGTTCATCCAGTTCCTAACCTTCTAAGAATTTGGCAATTAGGATTTTTAGGAAGATGAATGGTCAACTTTGGTTTGTAACTTCCATCTTGCTTTCAACTTGTATTCACTGAACTGCACTACAAAGTATGTTAAAAATAATTGGTATTCAGAGAATACTGGAAAGGAAATGATAGTCAGATAGAAGGACAGTTTTTAAAAACTTAGTAATTTCACTGGAACAGAATGTTAAAGAAAGGCCTGACCAATTTCTTTTATTTGCTGTATTCACTTTGGGGGCACAGCAGTGTTGTGCACCACTGTGCTCTATTTCTTGACAGCTCACCTGCCACTGTTCAGCACATGAGTTCAGCAAGATGCCAGAAATAGTGGTTGAGCACTGAACCGGGTTTGCAAACAGAATGTTCACCTCACTACTTCAGGTAGACTTGAGCAATTCAAGGATGACAGTCGAAAAGAACTACACTCCAAATATACGCAGGCATTATTGTTATATTTTGTGCTCATAATGAGAGTATAACCAAAACAGGTACAACACACTGGGAAAAAATTCCCTCAAAGTCTGTAAGCAGTAGTCAGGAGCTATACTGGATAGAAAATAAAAAATTTTGGAATTGAATTAAAGTGTTTTTTTGGTTTTGTTTTGTTTTTTAATTTAAAACAGAAACAAGCTGCTAGTGGCCCTCTGAATGGTGTGCTAGGTCCTAAAACCTGCAGAAGACGGTGGGGTCAGACTTTGGTAAAGGCTGTGGATAGCTGGGATGACTTGGATGACCCTGAATTTGGAATGTCATGTTCAAAGAAGCCTAGCATTGCACTGTTAAAAGAAAAGAAAAACAAAGAATTTCTTTTTAGGTAGGTCTTACAATTATAAAATCACAATTTCTTTTAGTAAACAGTGTCCACAAGTAGATTTATAGATTGATTAACACAAGTCTATTAAAATTCAAGTCACCAACATTCTGCAAGATTGCCGAGAGTTGCCAAATGAGCAGATCAGCTTTGGGTGTTATGTTGTTATTGTGCCAGTAATATCCAAACAGAATCAAATTTGTATTCAGGCACCATATGGTTTGGCTGTTTGCTGTGTATATACGAAACTGCTTTACTAAAATTTGACATACTAACATTACTTCTTTTGTCAGTTAAATGGTACTATGTTCTGCCATTTGGCCACATTTGCTTTTATTACATTGTGGTAGATACATTTCTTTCTTCAAATCCCAGGTGAGGCTCTCATGAGGTGTTAGGTTTGACTGTTACTTTGTGGAAACAGACTCCACTGAGAAAAGTAGGATAAGTGAAGAGCACTGTATTATTCAGGCTAAGATCAGCTTGTAGTGTTCTGAGCTGGAGTTGTTAGTCACATGGTTTAAAAATTTTGATTTTTCAGTGTGCCAGAAGCAAAAGCTCCATGCTGTATCCAGCCAGGAGGGGAAAACAAGACTCTGATGAGAAATGATTCTGAAAGATCAAATACATCAGCAAAAGATTACTATTTAAACCAATCAAGATATCTGCCTGGTAAGGTTAAAAATCAATACATACAGAAAATACAAACTGTGCACAATCTGCATACAGTACATTTAAGCTTTAAATTTCTCACTGGATAGTTTTATTTTTCATAAGCAGGCTAAATTTTCAAGTTTTGGACTAAATGCCTTTCCCAGAACATACCACAGCTGATGCAGCAGTTCCTGGCTATGTAAACGTGGCAGGACCTCAACACTTTGTATACCATAAAAGTTCACGGGCCCTCTCCTCTGATGGCCAGTAACATAAAAAATCCTCAGTAATAAAAGTCCAATGTCTCTTGGATGGCTAGGAGTGTATCCTGATTAACCTATAAGCAGGTGTATGTGAGAACTAAAGAAACTACATCTATTTTTTTTTCATCAGGGCTGTAGCGATAGGAATAGGAGTAATGGATTCAAATGGAAAGAGGGGAAGTTTAGAAAAGATATACAGAAGAAACTCTTTACTGTGAGGGTGGTGAGGCACTGGACAGGTTGTCCAGAGGACCTGTGGATGCCCCATCCCTGGCAGTGTTGAAGGCCAGGTTGGATGGAACACTGAGCAACCTGGTCTAGTGGAAGGTGTCCCTGCCCATGGGAGGGTGATTAGAACCAGATGATCTTTAAGGTCTCTTCCAACCCAAACCATTATATGATTTTATATAGGGCATATTTACCAATTTTGCAGTGTCAAGATGTTTGCGGTTTTCTGAACATAAGTTCTGATGAACACAGTCCCCTTCCTTGTAGAAAGTGTTTAGAAATATCCACCTACTGGCATTGGTAGGAATTGACACACTTCCTTTCCCAAGGCAGTCATCTTTCTTTAGAAATAGATATATTAGTCTAAATACCAGTGATTTTGTCAGGAAAATAACATTGTATTATTTAATTACTAGGAATGAGAATGGCAAGGAAGAAGCAAAGAGAATGTTTCCTTTAGTTAGTATTCTGAATATATTCTATAATCAAATTATTTTCTTGGTGCCTCATTTAGTATCTTTTGTTACCATGGTGGTTTGTACAATTACAGTAATCATACAATGACTTCTGTAATCCACATTTGAGAATTTAGGTGGCTCACAGAGGAATTCCCCATTGTCAGGCAAGTTGTTTTGTTACAACATATGATTAATTTGTCAGGAACTCATTAGGGCAGTGATGACTTCTGAATATGAAATCAATTCTTGAATGTTAAATAGGATGCTCAGAGTTAGCAGTTTAAGTCCAGAAGAAAAGAAAAATTATAAAAAGTGAGGAATTTCCCTGTCTAAAGGTAGCACAACTGAAAGAGTCTTTTGTATTTCTTATCTTTTATTAAGCACCATTCTAACATCTCCATGGTTTTCAATGAGAAAGGCATAGGTGAAAAAAAAAAATCAACATTTAAGGGAATAATAAGTCCAAGGAACATAGTTGTTATTTACTCATATTACTTTAGTACTGTCACCACTAGATCTGGGAGCTGCTTTCATGTGTTGTAATCCCATTAACTCTTGTAATGCTTGTAACATGCTGGAGTAACAAGAAACTTTGTCCTACCTTTAAACTTAACCCTTGAAGTAATAGTTTATTTTCAGCCTTGGGAACCCCAGTTTTTGATAGGTATTTTTAATTTGTATGTTCCTTATTTGACAGGCAAAAGTATCAATTATGAGAGTATGGTTTTATAGCAACCAAATACCTATAATAAAAAGCCTTTTAAAAGTTCTCTTGAAAGTATGAAGAGAATTGTTCTTAAATTACTGTCACTGGTTTTCATGGTTCAGTGTAAAAATCTAATCAATGGGCATTTAAAATTTCTATTAATGGTATTTTGCATTATAAGACAAATGATTCCATGTTGGTTTTCTGTTTTAGAAATGCCATTTATTGGTTGAATTAAGTTTGAAATTTGGTATTTGTAACATTTTCCATCATTTTTTTTCTAAGGTGTAAACCCAAAGAATGTCTCTTTGGCAGCAGTCAATAAAGAAGGATCACATGGAAACTGGAACAACCACTTGTTTGCTAAATCACTGGCAAATGCTGGAGGAGGATTGACTTACAGCAGAAATACTACAGGTAAAAGTGTAATTGAAAATTGTCACGTTATATCTCCTTGTTCTTTAATTAATTTAGTTAAGACCATCTGGTTTAACTTCTGCAGTTAAGTTTAGATTCTAGGCGCTTTTTTCCCTCTTGTTTTAGTGAAAGACTCTTAAAAAAACAACTTTTTCATAGGTGATATCATATATTTTCCTTTCAGAACATTAAGGAGGTATCAACCAGCCCCTATTTATAGAGTTCTGTCAAGATAAATTTTGTATATAATCCACTGAGACCATTATTTTGCTGTATTTAAGCAAGTAGTTTGGCCTCTTTACTGCCTGCTCCCTATGCCATGGAACACTATCAAACAGCAGTCTCACCCATGAAAACAAAAGGGTGGTTGGTGTGCTCCTGTAATGAAAATGCTGCCTAATATTTTAGACATGTCTTTTATCAATTTACTGGCCTTGTCCTAAATCCTTTGCTGCAAGAAAAGTCCTCTTATTTCCAGGAAGAAATTTCCAGTGAGACTATGTTTTGTGAAGAACACTATTATCAGCATTCTGTAGAGTGAAGTCCAACACTAGTAAAACACTTTATCTAAGATTTCACTGAGGAAAGCATCAGACTCCGGACTGAAATCTGTCTTCTCTCCACCAGCCCTGTACCTCAGGTACACTGTCCCTGTTATGGGAGGTTACCTTGTTAACAACTCTGCAGCCATTGTCCAGCTAGCACGAGTCACTCTCCAAATACTTTAGTGCCAATAAACCACCCAGCTTTGCATGCTTGTACAGCAAGAACTTCAGAAGGTTTGTTTACATGCAGGTGCTGCACCCCTTTTTAACAGAACTTTAGTCCCCATTCTGCAGTGTCAGCAAACCTGATTTTCCCCTTTGAGAGTCAGGTGAGCTGAAGTCGTTCATCTGAATTAACATCCAAGATTTTAGAAAGTGGAGAGACAACAGCATGTACTGGAATTTTTAATGGAATAGGTTCTTTAAAGCAATCATCTGGTATATATTTTTTGTTTTCTGATATAGAGTATCCATGAGCCTTAAAAGTAAATTATTTATAAATAATCTTGCAGACTGCAGAAAAGCAAATAGCTGCTTCCAAAAGTTTTCATCAAGAGGCTAGACATCTACCTACTGAACTGTGCTGAAGATTAAAATTAGGATGAATACTAATGGTAGAAATCCTGGATTTGTCTTATTACCAAGAATTTAAAGAATTTAAAGCACTAAAACGGATTTTTTTTTTTCTTTGAAAATACTTGCTATTATATCCATCAGTATCTTAAATTGCGTGTGATGTTTCATATACTGGGGAGACAGAAACATTTAAGACACACATGAAACACATGGAACCAGGATAGATGGATCTCAGAAATACAATATATGTAAACTGTATATTTTCTTTTTTCATATTGACAATCTGGAAGTCGACACTGCTGTGTTCAAATGACTATGTATAGTTTATTTAAACATGTTTTTTGTTTTCATCAGTCACAACATTGCTCTAAGGCAAAATAAGATAAGAGCAAACAATTACAAATGCTTTATTTATGAATGATTGTAAGTTTACAATCAGTCAACTCTGAAGATATTACTAAGTCCTTAAAATTGTAAATGGAATGTAACTGCATTGTTGGTAGATCATATTGTTAGTCCATAATTAGAATTGACCTTGTAAAGTAGCTTGTTGGAGTAACATTTCCTGCTTAAGAAAACAGGGATAAGACATTATAGTTACTAATGTGTCAGATATTCATTCTTGCTTGCCTTTTTTCTCCTCTTCATTTCTTTTAAATCACCTAGACTAGTTCTTCACACCCTTCTTCTAAAGTCCTGTCTTTCTATCTTTTTCTTCCTTTAATTTTCCTTGTTTACAGATGAGAACTTAATTATACCTATTGAAAAGCTATCATGCAAAGAAAAGTTGAATGAAAAATTAGAGGATCCAAAAGGTAATTTATAGCACTTATAGCCTGGCTCTTTGTACATTTCCTTTTTATGTTTTACAATTTTTGTAAAGAAAATTACACTCAGTGCAGGTTCCTGATGATCGTATACTTTCATTTTCAGTAGCAATCTGTTTTGTCAATCCTTGCTCTCTTCCTTATGGCTTCTTGTGGATTCCTAGAACTTACTGTGCTTTAAAAGGCAGAGAATATTTTATTACCCTAATTATAATCCACACCAGGTCAATGGATAATGGTGAAGAAATTATGCTAAAGCAGCACGTGCATGTCCCCTCAGGGATGGGTTGTTTGTAACAGCACTCAAGACTTGCACCTTTTCCTGCATTTGGATTCTCTACCTGTTACACTGATTTTACAGTGCTGTGGTTGCACAGGTTTTGGTGGAGTTACCTTAGAGTAAAAGAGAGGAAACTCAGGATTCCAGGCAGCCTAGTTTGGGCCTTTAGTTCTACTGCTCTGAGCTCTGAAATTATCACAGAGGTCTGGGAGTGTTTATGTGAAGAGGAACTTTATGGGACTGCACGAAAGCCAAAGATTTAGAAGACAGAAAAACTGGCAAAGCAAGTACTGTGTTACTGCAACTACTGTTGAAGCTGTGATGAATGTGCTCACACTTGATGGAGTCAGAATAAACTACTGTGTATAGCCTTCCATTTCACAAATTTAATACACTGAACGAAGAGCCGTACCACTAGAGAAAAGCATTTCTCTCTGGACATTGTGCCAACACTGTCTTAACACTGTCCCAAGTGATGACAGACATGAAGACAAGACATCTTCTTGGATCAAGGAGTGCAAGTGTTGCAACAGGTCACTCTTCCACTGAACACTAATTTCAGTAGTAATTTTGTGTATACATGCACAATGCTTCCCAGCTTCCAAATGAAGATGGTTATGTCAGCCTTCCCAGGGTAGCCCTGCTTTAAAGAAAGATCTGGACCAAAGCTAGGCACAAACAGAATTATAACCAGGGTTAAAGAGAGACAATAATTGGGTCGGACTTTATAGTAGGCTTTCAACTGTGGGAACTGTCAAAGTCAATTTTGAGTGGTGCACCGCATTCCACAAGAGACGTTGGATTCCATTCTTTTAGATAGATTTAGGCCAAACATGTTGAGCACAAGAGTAGTACTGAGCAGTAGTTAAACCAGCTTCCAGTAAAGCAAGTAGATGTAAACAAAAGGTAAGATCTTACATTTCTCTGCAACTCAGTGTAAACCTTTCTATGTGGCCTTACGTTTAGTGAAGGTACTAAACGATGAAATGTTCATCCTGCTCTTTGTCTTTATTCCTGATGAATTTCTGTCTGCTAAGTGGTGAAAAGGATCCAACTAATATACAAAACAAAGAATGAATTCAATAAAAGAATGTTTGTATTTCAAGAGATGAACACTGGGGAGTTTTTAAAGAACAGTCATACTTGGCACTCTTGTGGTACTGGAAATATAATTTGAAGGGACTATAAGAAATAGGCAGAGTTTTCTGAATGTAGCTGAAAATGCTAAAATCTTGTAGTATCAACAGGAAATCTTGGCTTTGGAAGCAGTGGTGCTTACAACCCATCAGGACTATACAACTCTTCCTTCCATAAAAAAGAAGTTGGATCAGCTGGACAACGGATACAGCTAGCACCTCTTGGTGCACCTGTATCGGGTAAGAAATGGGTTTTTACTACTCATATCCAGGACAAACAAAAATGTTCATTTTCTCTGCTTCCTAAGAGAGGTATTAGCCCTCGGTAAGATTTTCCTCAAGTTTTGTAAATAAAATTGTAGGACATAAATTCTTCTTCATATAAGTGAACTGCATGTATGTGCCTAGAGGCTGTCCTGATAGTTAGAGAAACTACTGCTATTAATATTTGTTAGATAAAAGAGAAAATAATTAGAAAAGGTGAAAAGAAGATTTGGACCATTTGTTAAACTACTGTTCATTAGTGTTGATGGCAGATAAGCAGAATTGTGAAAACATGTAACTCCACAACTCTATAGTAAACGGTCATGTAGTTGGGACTCCATTCATTTGTTCAAAACAGTGTGAAATCTGTTCTGAATGTAACTATTACCTTAGATCCTCTGCGGTGTTGGTGACATTCTGAGCACCTTTTTCACTGTCATGTTTCTTATTCAGAGAAATGAGGAAAAAAAAATCTCAAAAAAAAAAAATCAGATCATGTTTCTCATGATTCAGAGAAGATGATCAGAAGTGCTCAGGACACAGGAGAAACTGGTGTGTGAGTGAAGATTTAAAGCGGCTGTCCACACCCAGAAGCCCACTTCTCTAGTTACTTTGGAGGAAAGAGCAAGACCCTAAAGCAAGGGTGAATTGTTTACCCAAAGGGTCCATGGCAGACCAATCTGATATGGTCCTTTTTAATAATTTTGTCTTTTTGCTGACATGCTCCTTGAAGTTGCCAGTTCTCCTTAAGAACTTGTAAGTGGCTTCAGAGAACTGGAGCAAGAGGGAAGGAAGGAGATGGCGCACACACACACACACACACATATATATATATAAAATATGCTTAGATGTATGTATATTCTGTGTCTGATTTGATCAAAAGCCCACCAAGAGCTGCACTTTATTATCTTACTGATTCACTGCTCAAGTACAACTGTGAGAGTTGATCTGTCACAATGCATGGATCAGGAAGTTCACAAGAGGATAAAATCTGCAATTCTCTCTAGACTGCTGTGGAAAAAAAAAAAAGCAACCACATACGGTGTTCCAGAGGAAATAAAATTTACTATTAATCTGTAATTAGAAATAGAAAAGTCAGAAAGGCTGGCAGATGAAGTCAATTAAGATACTCTTCCATGTCCTGGAGAAGTGCAAGAATCCCATTGCTTAAACCAGTCTTATTTAGCTTAAAGTCTTCAGACTTGTATGGGAAGAGAGATAAGGACAAAGCCAAATGACAGGTTTTATCTCCTAGATGTCAGTACTTGAACATTAACATTTTTGTGACCCTTTGCTTTATATTATCCAAAATGAAATAAGTTATGCTCTCAATTGTTTTTGCTGGGTTTTTTTTTTTTTTTTTGTTTTTTTTTTTTAAACTATTTGAGATAGAAGAAAGAACACTTCAATTCTGTAGCAGTTTTTTAATAGGAAATACAAATTTGTAGGCATTTGCACCGATTTTTCCACTGAATTTTAACTCTCAGTGGGTTTTTCCTAAGGTATTGCTGCAAAACAACTATTCAGTAGCTGAGAATAATACACACAAACTATTGGAAAAAATAATCTTATCTGAAAACAAGTATAGACAGCATGGTCTTAGGCACATGGTGTAATTCTTGGGGTCGTCCTGTGTGGGGCAGGAGTTGGACTCTACAATCCTTGTTGGTCCCTTCTAACTCAGGGTGTTTTATGACATAGAGGAGACCAAAGCATCCTGCTTCTTTAGCCTCCCTGAGTACCGTAAGTCATTTATAAGCTCTCATTCTCTTCTCTTAGAGGAGTAAAGTACATTTTCACTCATAATTAATTCTGAGTTCTTGTTCCTTTTAGATTATTCATGGAAAAACAAAACTGCTCGTCCTCCATTACCGGGTTCTACTTTGAGTGCAGCAGCAAAAAACATGAGTATCTTAACTCGCCCCCCAACAATTCAGCGAGTACATGGGAGAACAGACTGGGTGGCCAAATACGGGGGGAACAGATAGAGAATACCATCCTGTGTGGATATTCCATGATCTGTGTTCAGTTCTCCTGCACTTGGAAACCTGAAAAGCCTATTTGCTCCAGCTTTTCCTAAGACTATGCAATAGTAAAGGGGGAAAAGAAGACCTTGTGTTCTGTTACCTGTATAGTACATATAACACCATGTAAAATACTGGCTGTAAAGTAGGATGCAATGAAGTACTGTACAATACGTATTGCCAAAACTGAGAAGTAGATTTGACCCAATGTTTTCTTTAGACAGATCTCCTGTTCTCATACTCTTTGGAACAACTAGGGTTAGGGTTGTTCATCCAGTGCAGCATCTGCTGCTGCGATGTGTCTGAAGCTAACAAGCAGCACGAAGAAGTGCTGCAGCAGAGCAGCACCAGGCTTCCAGGTGTTAGGCTGGTTCCTTAGCAGGAAGATGAGAGTGAAAGCACAGATCTGGCTTTGTGAAGAACATCAGTCTTCTGCCAGGTTTTCAGAGCTCACTTGTAACTAACAGTTACTCAGGGTCTGTAAGGTGCAAATGGTCATGCAGCAATGAGAACTGAAACCCTTGTAGTAGGATGTAGGCAGTCTGCTGATAGATACTACACAAGGAAGGTCTAGAAATCTGGCTGATAGAGGGCTGTTGAATGATACAGCAATATTGAAAAAGAGCTAAACAAGTACTGAATACCACTTACCAAACTGTGAAATGAAGCCTAACGATCAGATTCTGCTGTTTTAATTAACTTATTGCCATTTTTAGTCAAAGGCCTGTAGAGATTAATCTTTGTCCTGTCAAGGGAGTGTCACAGTGACCTTTTAAAGAGCCTAAATCACTGAAGTCTGTCAGTCATTTTAAGGGTGAATTAGCCAAAAAATGCCTAAATTATCACTAAACTCTTGTCCTACATGTCTTTATTAGGTAATCAGACTAAACTACTAAACAGAGTTTTAATAGGCTACCTGAGGAAGAATATTGTTTCGTTCTTCAAAGACATTGGTTTCTATTTTAGATCCTAAAGGCCAACTTAGGTACCTGAAAACACAGACAAAACTTTAATAATTCAATATGTCACTATTTATATACTCATTCGGTACTTTCCTCACCTTTTATGCTAACTTTTATAATGATATTGCCCAAAGGACTTTGCAGTGTACAGTAAATTGTTCATTAGGATGTTGAGCTGAGCTGTTTCTGTTAACAACTGCATTTAGAATAAAGGTTTTAGACTTTATAGTAACATTAAACTTGCCATTTTCAAGTACAAACTAAGTATTCTCTTTAAAGATGTAAATTGTTAATGATGACTTCAAGCATTGTAAAAAATAAATTTATTTGTATGGCTTTTATAAATGGATATTAAAATTTAAACTCCTATTGTTGACCCAATGTGTCATAATATATGGGTTATGTTAACTTCCTGGAAAGCAATTTAATCTAAAACAGTTGTACCAAAAAGTCAAATATTTTGTTAAGAAAATTGTACCCAAAGAAAATGCCACTTTTTTTTTTTTAATACTTTAAGAGCTGTGCAAGTATAAGTCTGTCTGGTTAGTAATGCAGTAGAGAGTTTAATTCAATTGCCACTGGTCTAGGATTAAGTATTTGTCATTCTCTTAGTACAAAGAGATGTTCCTATGCTACTTAAATGCATCTCAGTTTAGCTGTAGAACATATATTGCAACTTGCTATGGCAAGTGAAGGATATCCTCAGTTTGTAACAGGCATAAAAGCTATGATTTTATAAATAAAAAGCAAAATAAATTAGTCCCTCATCTCTAGTACCAGATGCCAATGACAGTTAAAATCACAGCCTGGTCAAGGAATTTACTAACAATGTGCCGATAGCTCACGTGTCCGTGAGTCACCTTAGAGCAGGAAAGTAAACAGGCGGTATTTATGGCACTAAATGTGGCTAGGAGAAACATGCTGTCCTTGTCGCATGCTAATGAACCTTGAAAGGGCTTTGACATGACCACATCAGTCTTTACTCGTCCACAAGCAAAGCAATGTCAAGTGTTGAATAATTCTTGTTGCAAACAGCAAGAAAAGGCTAACAGGCTTTGTACGGTCACTTAACTCTTGATTCATTGGTACACAATGGACTGTTAGTACAGAAATGCTTTAAAAAATTATTATATGCTAATAAAATTTCAAAGGAGTAAAAAGTATGTATGGCTAAGATTTTTCTCTCGTTCCTCTGCCTGTATTACTGCTGTTTATCCTGAGCACGAGCGTTCTACCACAAGTTCTAAATTACTTCTACCAGCAGTTCTGAATTCAACCTATTGCTTTCCAAAGCTCAGAAAACAGCAGCAAGGGTTCACACCTTGCTCTAAAAGTTTAAAAGCTTACCAGTCCAATTTTCTGCTTTTTATTGCCTTTATTCTGTTAAAGACAACGGCAGTTCAAATACACAAGTTACCTGATTTGAGACCAGCATTATACAATTACAAAACTGCTGGGTCACGGCTATTCTCAGTTTATTGCAGGAGATGCATTTATGTTTGCATCCTATTCTTTTAGAAGAAAACAGCTTCAACAGTAATATGAAGAGGCAAAAAAAAACCCAATAAAGCAGTTTAGAGAGGTGTCTTACATGCTAACGAACTGGCTAGTCTGGCTTACTACCTTTTTCAAATGAGAACAAAGGCCTGGAGACACCTGCCCAACAATGCTGGTCCTGGGCTGGAATTGGGCCCTTAAAAGGGTGACATATTAACAAACCATCTGCTGTCCTGCACACCCCTTACTGCTATGCAGGGAGGTAGGAGAGAAATGTAAATACAGGTGAACACACCTGAAGCTGAACTCTGCAGGGTGACGAATAAGGGCACTATGAAGATGCTCTGAGCACAGTTCCCCATCCAGATCTAACTGTCTGTGCTCAAGCCAGCTCTGACCCAAGCCTTCTGGCCTGGGACCAGGCTGCTGAGACTCCTGCTGGAGCTGCACCCGTTCTTGGCCATGTCCCTGCAGATCTGGAACCCAGTCCGATTGACCTGGCATCCTGGCTTGACCTCGGCACTGCCTCATGCCTGTGATTTGCCTGGCAAACCGCTGCCCTGCTGGCAGAGCCTGGCTGTGGCCACTGGCCCAGCTCTGCACCTCCTGCTCATGCAGCACAAGGTCACTGCCCTGCCTGTTCCGCTGCCACAAGCGAGGAGGGAAGGAAACCCAGAGGATGTGACGCTCCTGCCAAGCCACTACCCTGAAACTCTGAGAATTCTGAGCAATTCCAGAGTCTCACCGAGCTAAGGGATCAGCCCTCGTGCTTCCATCTCTCTCAGTACCAGGCACCAAAGAAAAAAAGGTTGAACAAGTCGAAGCTCAGGATCTGTGCAAATAGGGGTGATGTATCCATCACCATCCATGGGTATCTTCCTGGATATTTCTCTATGGATGGTTTATATTTAGAATGATTTCAGGCATTAAGGGAATCAACTGAGGACAAAGACTGATCAAATAAGCCCTCTGGTCTTTAAATAAACTTTCATACAGCATTTTCTAAATCTAAAATAGATTATCCCCACATAAAAAAAAAACAAACAAAACCCAAAAACACCACGCCAAACTAAAAATCTTGAATATAATACTTGTCTGACTATGTGGTCTGTATGCTTTTATGCTCTCCAACTCCCTCCCAGTTCAGATTTTTATATTTACAAGTTACTAGATTCAAAGATAGAATAGAATATTTATACAATTCACGCTCGCAAATATATCCTGACACTCTGCAGGAAAGGCACCAAACTGTATCAATCTGGATGAACAATTTGAGATAAAATAAGCCGTGTAGAACACAAACGTTTGCAATAATAATTTCTTAGTTTATTTTAAATAACATCTTAATAAAGCTGTGCCTACAATTTGGCATTACCTAATGAAGCATATACTTTATTTATGAGTAATAATCTGTAAAAGTGAAATGAATGACATATAGCTGAGCTTACAAGTGACTGCAAGGCATGGGTATGCATTTACTGCATTACAGCAGAGCCTTGCCAGCCGGCTCCGTGATTGTGTTTTGTGGGACCAGGTTCTGACATGCAGTGCTGGGAGAACAAACTCCCTGACTGACAAACACTGTGAACGGACAAACTGCCACGGAAAGGGAGATGGAACATCGTATGCACATTTATCGCATTAATTACTAGTGACAAATTGGCAACTCCTCCCCTCTGGTTTTGGAGGTATACGTGATTTTAGAAGGGCAAGTCAGATGTGCATTTATGCTTCAATCCTGCAACTGTCTGAATGCAAGGGCCAGGCGGTCTTTGTTCAACATCAAGCTGCAGGACAAGAAGCTAAACTAATGCTATGCTCATATTTTCTTGCTTGCTTTCAGTGCAGAAAATGTTAAGAAAAATAGCATGAAAAGGGTTCTCTATGTCGGTCCTTTAAAAACACAACTCACGTGCATTAGGATGTGAAAAGTACAAGACACAGGTAGCGGTGCCTTTTCAACTTATGTGCAGCACATTTAGGCAGTTGCATTTTTGGGCTTCTCAGTCATGTGTCTTCAAGTCACTTGATGCAGATTTATGGCTTAATAGGTTTTTTCCATCATCTGCAATCCAAGCCGTCCAACCATCAGTAAACTGTGGAACAGAAGAGTTGTTATTAAAAGAGAGAGGTGAAGGCAAAAATCCCATAAAGAGCAAAAAGGAAGAAAACACGTCATTTCATTTAGCTGAACATCACCACAAGATTTCATTTTTCACAGAACTTATCATGTAACATTTTTAAAACAATATAATCCACAAAAGAGTTAAATAAAATGTTTCTTCAGTAACACAGACAAGAACAAAGGAGAGGTGGTTACCTGGCACCGGCAATTATCCCGGGCATCGCCTTTTTGGAGTTGTAAAATCTCATTCCCATAACAGCAGACAAGGTGCCAGAGGCCACTGTTGAGAAGAAGCCCAGTCAGAACCATCGGACACAGAAATGCCAGCGCAGCATTGCCACAGCTGGACACTGAGCAGCACCAACCAAACAGACCTACAGGCGCAGACAGGAATGCCTCCCTCTGTGAGTGAACAACTTGATTTTCCTCAGCGTCAAAGCTGTCATTGCACTGTTCCCAGCAGCTTTGGTAAGCACTCTCCACTGCTCAGCAGAAGCGAGGAAATCTCACCAGGGTTGAGACCACGGTCTGATCACCCACAAACTCTATTCCTCTGAACAGGTCACTAGCTCTCCCTCAACCCTTACTTGCAAAAGAATGATTATTCCCTCTAATACAGACAGGCTCAAAACCACCAGGAAGGTGGGATGTTGACAGTATTCACTATGTGGGAGATAAGTATTATTTGCACTTCCCATTTCTCAGCGACACTGTGAACTGGAAGGTGGCAGTAAATATTGCAGCTGGAAAGAAAAGAGCCCCACTTGAAAATATTACTAGAAAACACAAAGCAATCCAAAAGATCTAACGGAAAGAGCAATTAACATCTTAGACATTACTCCAAATTATTTTATCTCTAGACGTGGAAAAGGAATCCCATCAACATTCACATGAAATTTACAGGACCATTGTTTCTTTGACGAAGAAAGGCAGGTGAAAGTGCTGTATATCTGTTTCCAAAGCCTCAAGTTTGTCTGCATCAGACAGGGTGAAAGGTATTGTAGAGATACTCCGTCAAGGTTCTACTTCTGCATTTCTATCCCTGATGTACTGGGACTGACTTCTAGCTCTGCAGAAGCCACAGCTGCACATGGCAAGGAGGGCTGAGAGGATGGATGGATGGATGGACGGACGGACGGACGGACTAGACTGACACATCACTGCTTTCAAGAGGTCCATTTGAAGGTACTCCATGCACCACATCAGGATATACTAAAGCTACTCATTCTTTTTCCATGACTCTGCCTAAAAACCCATGCCAGAGATGAACAGCCACTCCCAGAGCGTGCCGGAGTGGAAGGACAGTTCACAAATGGAAACTGTGTTTTACACTGAGCTACATTTTACATTTCATTCCTTATCATTGAGGTTGGTGCTCTACAGTGGCTTCAGAGAAGCCTTTCAGCACATTGGTCCTATTGGTTTAAAATAGTCTTAAATCACTGGAAAGCTATAGTATCATAGCACTAGTTACACTATGGAGTAGTTACAGAACTAGCAGGATCCTCAAGGAGTCATCTAGGATACCCCAATGCCTGATCAGTTCCTGACAGTGGTTTAACCAGATATTACAACCCTGTAGCAAAGGAACTCCCTGAGGTTCACCTGAGTGCCTCATCATACTTTCCACGGTGATTTCATCCTTCTCCTTCCCCTGAAGAGTTAACTGCAAGCTTAACACCCACAATGTCTTGTAAGTGCTACTGTAAGCAAGCAGAATCCCTCACTGCCTCTTTCTTTTTCATATACTGTTTCTTCCAGACTGTAGGATGCATTGGAGCATGTACCACTCCTCTGAGATGTTTGTGCAAACCAGGGTTCTAAAAGGCCTTTCACAGTGCTGTCACTATGGCAAAAACAGTGCTTATTCCACCACTACAGGCTAAAAAAGCTGCTTCACAACCAAAAATTTTCCACGTGTTTCCTGCACCTGATGTGTTGGTGTAAATAATCTAAACTGTCAGAGGAGGCAGGTATTTCTCACCAGCTCCGGATTCAAACAGGACAACCCTGGTCTTAGACCCAGGTGTCGTGCTCTTACACAAATACCTCCCGGCTGAGGGCAGGAGGAGGTCCTGCCGCCACTTACAACATTTGTATGGGTAAAAGGGCACAGGGCAGCTGAAACATGCTAGGAAAAAAAAGCTGTTCACACCGCTGCCAGTAACACTCAGTACTCGGCTGCCGGGCAAACTTACCGAGAGAAAGCCACACATTCTTGGGATCTTTGGACTGCTGGTAAGCGCCTACTCCCGCTAAGCCGCCAAACACAAGCCCGGCAGCTAGAGAAGGGACGCTGCCTTGAATAAAAAATAAAGCAATCAGCGGAAGAACACACACACACACACACACATGCGCACCAAACCGAAGCACTACGCGAGGCTTCCCGTACAAGTAAATCCACAAAACCAACCTAACCAAAGCCTTACGGGTTAG
>VWZN01003172.1:0-14796 GCA_013396955.1 Regulus satrapa
CCTTCTCTTCTCCAAGACAAACTTTGAGCTGCAGAAACTCTGTTCAATCTTCCTTCAGGTCTTTTCCATTTGTCTTCTTCAGCATTTCCTAAATCTTTGCCTCTGTGATGCATCTGTGGACTCCTTCAGAAACTAGAGATTCCTTTGAAAATCTTGGAATGATACAGTAGACTGCAATGCAGAAATATTAATTGCAAGAGGCAGAAGGTAAGGGATGAGCATAAAAAATTCAATTTCATAAATCTCAAAAGCCTGATTTGTATTAACTCATTTGATATTTCTTTTCTTTATTAAATTTTTTATTTGCAGATGGCTCCACTTCCAAATTTTCCTTATTAAGTTTAGAAGATGAATAAGCTGAAGAGAAACATAATTGAAAGTGTAATACTTTTCCTAGTTTCATCCACCAGTCTTTGAACTTGTAGTGAAATCCTACACCATGCCTCTTCCCTGTGGTTCATGGAAACATTTCTAGAACCAGAGAGCAAAACCCTTCAAAATGAATAGGTCATCTGTCACTTTATTTCTATGCACCATTAATCATTGCCTTGGGGATGTCCTACCAACCCAACTGAATTTTGACAGCCTTGGCTTTGATTTTGTGCAGCTCATTGTTCTTCTTAAAAGTGCATAGTGGATCCAGGGTATAAAAACTTTCAATCTCACTGCTTTGAGCTAAAACAATGTTTCAGTTTACTTTATAAATAAATACCAATTGATAAAAGCAATAAATAAACTGGACATAATTGTTATCTTTTTCTATCTTGTTTGAACCATAAAATCCAATTTACCATTTATGTTTTAAAATTATACTCAGGAAATGAGAGCATCTTCAATCACATCTGTTCATGTTCCGTGGCCAGCATGAAGCCTGAAACTCTATTTTCTTATCTAAAATATGAGTGGTGTCTAAGAAAGACTCTTGGACAGCTGTCAGTGAAAATTAAAGGTCCTTGACAGCAATGCCCTTGTTTATTTCAGCGGTGGTGGCATGGTTCAAAGAAGATTAGACCCAGTAAATATGCCTTGAAAATATGACAACTTTGTTAGGATTGCTTCACATCTTAACAGAGGTGAACCAGTGACCTTTAGCCATGAAGACACAGTATATTGCTTTCTGTGTACTCGATACAGTTTATTTCAAGTTTGAATGAGTGAAGAATAAATCTGTCTGAACACCTTTATGTGAAACTCCTCTGTGAGTTGTAATGAATGTTGTTCACTGCCATAATCTAAACCAACTGGCTTGAAAACCATGAGCTAATGCATGTTTAGTCAGTTAGTTTAGTAAAACTTTAGCATGAAGCTTTACACTCTGAAAAAAATATAAAAGTATCTTGCCATAAAAATCAAGGACCTCAGTGTTAACTATAGCCTTTGTAACCCTCCTCCTCAGGAACACAGAAAACAGGATCCAATTAAATGCTGCAAAATGTGTAAATTGGATATTTTGAGCACCTCGTTGTAGTTCTGGCTTTGCAGATTCCCCTAACCACAAAAAAAGACAGTGGTTTATTACTCAGAATGAAGGTATAATTTATAGTTTTGCATTGACTTCCCACCTCTTGGTTCCCTCAGTCAAAGGCCTCAACCAGTCCGTGCCTTTTCACAAAAGCTAGTCAGACATATCCATGGAGATGTGGCTAAAGGCAAAAACAAGCCATGACAAAGCAGGGCAAATTTCTTGTGAGAGGGAGTGAGCATGGATGGTTCTACGCTAACAACATAAAAGAACCTGCATAATGAAATATTTAATTTGATGTTGTGGGGATTTTTTTTTCTTTCATTTTATTACAGTGACATCAATACTGGTATATTAGATTAATACTTCCATTTCAAGAATCTGCTTTATCCAGAAAGGATTTTTTTTTTTTTTTTNTTTCCAGAAAGGATTTTTTTTTTTTTTTTAACTTCATCTCACCCTCTTCTTTACTTTTCAGCTCTCCACTGTTAGGAAGTGTCTGTAGATGCTTCATTGTTTAGAGTAATCCAAAATACAATTACAATATCCAGTGGTTTTAAAAGTATTGATTTTTTTTTTTTAACTCAAAATACAGAGTGTCTTTGAGTTTTGATAAATCAAGGTAAATCAGAGAAACACTTCTGTCTTTGTTACTGATATTTTAGTTTTAACTACATGTTTTGTCAGCCAGTAACACTGAATATTGTAAAACGAAGCACATATAAAAATATCCAAACCATTTGTGCAAATTCACAATAGTAAGTAAAACTGCTTTTAAAAGTAAACCATATTGTTATCTCTACTTTTAACAACATAAAGACTGAGATTATATTTCAGGGACATTACATTGAAAGCCTTCTTCAGGCTTTTTCTAAGTATTTTAGAAAAAGTAATTTAGCAGTTGCCTCTAACTTTCTCATAATGGTACTATAAGAAAGTAAGAGGTTATTTGAAATACAGAAAGGGCAGGACTGTTCTCAGTTATTATATTTGAGCTCAAATTTAAAAAAAATAAATTGTTCAAATACCATGGTGAATCATATGTCCTACTGAAATCAAGGTTTCTGCTTGGAAGTATTAATCACATGTTTAGGGATCCTTATAATCAAAATGATGAAAAAAATAAAATGTATGGATGTATTATCCCCAAAATGCTAAATTGTTTTTTCCACACTCTATTTTCCTAAAACATCATACGTACATTGACTAGAGGCAATAATTTATCATGGACTCAAGGCTTATTGTAAGAATATGTGATTCTGCCAGCTCATGATGCTGACCGTAAGATATATGGCTATTAGAATATTCTAGCTTTAGAAGTTTAGCTAACTTCATGAGTGTTCACAAGCTGAAAAGAATCCCACAGATTGTTCTCTTTTCTTCACAGACACCTTCTTTGGATGCTCATTTGTTCATTTTTTCAATAAGGTCTCATCTTCATTGTAAACCTTTACACAAAAATCACTTGAAGCATTTCATTACTGGTGTCACTGCCTTTGATTTTTGGTTTTTAATTTGCTTTTGCGCTGTAAAGCAGATAGTACAATTGTTTCAAAACAAGCACTGACATTTCTTTAAATAATGTATAGACAGTTTGTTCATCACCCCAGTAGGTGTATTTTTACTACAGGGTACAGGGTAGCTGTGGTATTACAATTCCTGGATACCTTCAAGACCTGGCTTTTGTTGGGAGTCTTGAACAGCTGCCTGTTTTTATCCAACACTGTAATGGTTGTTGTCTGCCACTGATGGTTAAAGGCATATTCATCTATCTCTATGTGACTAACTTAGCCAGGTAATTCAGTTGGTTTGCCTCCCTGAGCTATATCTTTCTAGTGAAAAGGAGTGGGATTTTTCAGAGCAATTCACTGAGTTAAATTAAAAGGAGATTAAAATGAATTTAATTAAAAGGAGAATCATTCTGAACATTCAAAAGGAACAATACTTCTTATTGCTTATCTCTCCTTAAGTCAGTTCTCAGAAAATAAACTTTTTTGTAGTTTTAAAATTTATTTTGTTTAAAAATAAGAAATACCTGCAGCATCTTGCAAATATACCCAAAACATTCAGGTTGTGTGGTAAAGACCTACTGGTCAGATAGTTAAAGAGTTTAGAGATAATGGCTTAGTTGACCACCTTTCTTTTTTCTTTCTTTTTTCTTTTTTTTTTTTCTTTTTTTTTTCTTTTTTTTTTGTTTTGTTTTGTTTTGGGTTTTTTTGCCCCCAATAGGCACAGTCACCAGTTATCTGACCTTAATGTTTCTGACAATCAGAGTCACAACACATAGCATAAATTTCAGTGATATTAAACAGGTTGACAGAAGAGCAGATTGAAAATTATCTGCCACAGCTACAAGAACTTAACACCTCAGGAAAAGTTATTAAAATTAATAAAAATTGGTTCCACTCACAAATTCATTTATCAAGGGATTTTCTACCATGTCAGTGTCTGGGGAGAAACTGAGAAATCTTCCAGTTATAAAGCTTTGTATGTGCCTGACTGCTGGCATGCTGACTGTGGTATAAAACCTATCTGTAGGTGTTTTTGCCCAAGTTCTTATAAACCATGAAGAAAACACTTTTCCAGATGATGGAGCTTATGTCCTACAGGTGTCTGACTTACTTCCTATTCATCTGGTAATTAATTAAATGTAAACTTCCAGCTTTCTGTAAACAAGTTACTATCTTTTAGCCTGTCATGGAAAATTTATTTCACTTCCCTGGACAATTAGTTATTTTGGACAGTATTCATGCTCCTAGCCTTAAACATTAGAGATACTGTGTATATATATTTTTGATTCCCTAAGAGCAACCTCAAAAGCCTATCAGGATTAGCATTTTCTAGCAGCTTTTTTCACATTGACCAAAAATCTCTCTCATATATTTCCTAAGCTTCATATACAAATCATTAGTACAGCAACATCACTGTGACCATAAATGTGTCCATGCTGCAGCAAGTAATGAAGGTCCTTTCCCATCCCAGTGTGTATCCAGCAGAGTATAATTCATGCAGCCACAGGATAAATAATCTTTCCTGTAGAGTAGTCTCTACAACACAAAACTTCTTTTAAAATATCAACAGATTAATAACTTTCAGCTTTGCTCTGAAAAGCCCACAATAAACGTCACAACATGCAACCGGTGCTTCAGAAACACAATATTACAGCATTTGCCTGTATTCCCAGCAATTTACTAAATACCCCAGTGGAAAACTATATGGGATACTAATACAGTGGTGCTTCCTTATCAAAGTTATTCCTTGTTTAAAAAAAAAGTTGCATAATTTCTCCAAAGCAGAGATAGAATCTAAATAAGAATTCAAGTACCTTGATTTCCCCTCTTTTCTCTTAATTACAGGGGTTTATTTCTTTGTTTCTTTGGTTTTTTTCTATTTTTTAATGTAAGGATTGATGTGAAAATCTCATTCCAACACTAGTGAGAATTTCAAAAAGTACACTAGTAGCAGAACTAACAAAAGATGATTTTGGTAGAATTATGTCACAGGTTAGTTGATGATTACAATATCTCCAGCTTTCCCAGCACCTTTTCTTTTATGTTTTATATTACCAGTCACTGAATACCTCTGATCCTCAGCAATGCCCCTTGTACAGTGGCCCAGCAAATGCTATAAAAGCCTGTGAGAAATGTATATGTTGATAGGTCAGCTTATATAACTGTATTGACCAGTTTAATAGGAGACAAAAAGAAATCTAAGCATTGAGCTCCTTTTCCAACTTTTTCATCATTGCAGGCATTTGGAGAGGAATAAAAATAGAGGTAGATCTTGTATCTTCTCAGCTGCACTTTCCCTCCAGACTAAAAAAGAGCTCTGCACTTTCAGAGATCCATGGAATGGTTTGGGTTGGAAGGAATCTTAAAGATCATCTAGTTTCAAGGCCCCTGCCATGGGCAGGGACACCTCACACTAGACCAGTTTGTTCATGCTGAGCAACTGAGTAATTCTAGAGAGGAGACTGACACTGAACAGATAGTGCAATTGCACAAGTAACATTTCCTTATGAAATACGTTGCACAGTAGCAAATAATTATTTTTTTTCTATCTCCTGTATCTGTTCTTATAATTTTTTTTATGCTGAGTTCAGAGAATTGATCATTATGAGATACACTGCACTAAGAGTTAGGCAAGCCAATTCTATGAGGATTCACAAGGTGAAGTGCCAGGTCCTGCTGTTGGGTCAAAACAGCCCCAGGCAGTGCTAAAGTCCCAGGCAGTGCTAAAGTCCCAGGCAGTGCTAAAGCTGGAAAGCTGGCCAGCAGGAAAGGACCTGGGGATGCTGGTCACAGCTATAAGAACTTGTGCCAGCATGTGCCCAGGTAACCAAAAAGGCCAATGGCATTCTGGCCTGTATCAGCAATAGTCTGGCCAGTAAAACCAGAGCAATTATCACCTCCATATACTTGACACCTTGAGTTCTGTGTTCAGTCCTGGGCCACTCACTACAAAAAGGACACTGAGGTGCTGGACTGTGTCAAGAGAAGTGCAACAGAGCTGGGGAAGGGTCTGGAGCACAAGTCTGATGAGGAGTGGCTGAGGGAGCTGGGGTTACTTAGCCCAGAAAAAAAGGAGGCTCATGGGGGCACTTTATCACTCTTTACAAGTGCCTGAAAGGAGGCTGTAGTAAAGTAGGGGTTGGTCTGTTCTCCCAATTAACAAGTGATGGAACAACAGCAAATGGCCTCAAACTGTGCCAGAGGAGGTTTAGATTGGATATGATTAGGAAAAGCTTTTTGCTATGAAGCATTAAAACAGACTGTCCAACAGTGTGTCCTGCACAACAGGGCAGTGATGGAGTCACTTGAAGTATTAAATAAAAAAAATTTAAAAAAGGATATGGTACCTGGGGACATTGTTTAATGATGAGCATGGTGGTAGTTATATGCTAGCAATTGGAATGGGGATCCTAAATGTCTTTTTCAATCTAACAATTCCATGGTTTCATGATTCTATAAGGAGCACTTTTTTTCACTGCTCATTTCCAAGACATTTGCTTAAGTGAGTTTTAAGAGAATTTCCTCTTAATATCCTAGTAGGCAATGAAGAAATTTGAAATAGTATTGTTGTTTCCATTTCTACTCTTTAAGAATATGGCTTAGTATTAGTTTAGGATGGCTTAGGGTTTTATTTTCTTTCAGTTTTGCATTTCTTTTTTGGCAAATATCTGTGAATTTCACAACTCAGTGCTGATCCTGAAATAGTTTAAACCCACTGCTTTACATGTGTCTCTGTTCCTAAGGCAGACCCTGCCACTTCTCCCTGAAGTTCTCACTTATTTCATCAGTGTGGCTTTTGGCAGATTTCAGATGCTGCCAAAGAGTCACGGAGAGCTAATTTCAAGTGTGGGGCTGTCATCTAACCGAGAGCATTCAGGAAAGCAGTTGATGCAGTGTTGTATTTTTGTTATGACAATCCTTGTTTTGCAGTGAAAGACTGTAACTAAAAGAAAAAACAAAAATGGCAAGAAGTCAGAAAATCTGAGGTTCTTGCCTGCAAACAACTATGCATGTGAGGAGACCGAAGTACATAATAGGTTATGTACTTGCCTAAGAGTACAAAGCAAAAAGACCTGGACTTCAAAGAGAAATCCAACTAGGGTGCTTGAAGTCAGCACTAGTCTATTACTAGAATGCAAGTATTAAAAAAGAGGGGAAAAATAAAGAATTCATCTTGGATCTGACACTTAGTGTAGGAACTTGTTAGTTATAGAAACAATTAGTGTGTTCAATAAGTTTAACAAGGAGTGTTAGAAACTTTCAAGGGAAAAAATTATTTGGAAAACACATGCAAGATGCAAAAGCTATTTAAAGTTAACACATACAAGTTTGTGTATATGACAGCTTATCTGTTTTGCAAATAGGTGTCCTGAGGACATGGTACAGACAATTATCTTTAAATTATATTTAATTATTGCAAAGATCATTTAAGCAAACACACACGTCCTAGGGGAATTTTTTCTTTGGTGCCAAAAGGGAGAGACCTATATATCCAAAAGGGAGAAGGACCAGATTCATGTCCATGTTCCCTTTTGAGGTAGAATATCTTGTATCGTCAAACTGTGGTATCCAAAAGAAGCAACATCATTGTATATGGCAATGCAGCTGAATCCCCAAACTCCAGGTCTGTACTAGCCATGGTACAGCAGGGCAGCTCTTCCCTGCTCCAGGATGGCCTGTCCTCACAGGTGTGTCTTGGGCATATTTAGTTATGGTTGTTCAAGCCTTTTCCAGGCAAATATGGGCCGTGCCTTTTCTCTTTTTCCTCAAGCTGTCCCAAAATCAAACAGGTATGTTATGCTGATAGAGAGAATAGCTAATTCATTCTCTTTCAAGTTGATTATTTCAGATGTAAGTCTAACATGAATTCCACTTGATAGCAAGTGACAGTGGTTGTAGTTTTCCTGGATATTGGTGAGATTTGGACATCATTCCGCACAGCATCCTCTGGACAAGTTGTCCAGCTGCAGGATGAGTGAGTTCATGGTGTCCTGTATGAAGAACTGACTCAAGGGCACAGTTCACAGGGTTGTAGTGAATAGAGAAAATATTAAGTTGATGAACTTGAGGAATAATCAAATTAAAATTGAAAATTTATTTTACTCTTCTTGATTCTATATTGCAGTAGGTAGAGCTTTTCAATCTACTGGTAATGTGGCTTCTGAAGTATCTTCTTTTTGTCTACCCAAGTCATTACTAATCATTTGGCTTTGGTTCCAAATATCCTCCTGTATTTTCTATGATATATTCCTTTGATATGATTTACTGTTCCAAAGCACTGAAGTTCTCAGAAATCTGCCTGGTGTAGTTTATTTCTTAGGGCTTCAAGACATCATGAGAGGAATGTCTAGAAATAATAATGCAATCAATGTTCATCAGGTTATTAGCTCAGACATAAACGCAATTGGGTACAAGTCTTTGGTAAGCTTTATTACTGAAGTCCACTGTATTACATGTTCTGATTGGTAGTAACCACCAGTTAGCCCATGTCAGTTTCTGAATATTTTGATAGTGTTCAAACATAGAGGAAGAAACATATCTACAAGGAGAAATTGAATATAATGAATATATATCTTCTTGGGTGTAGTATAGGCCCTTTCAAATTTTAATGTAAAGCTATTGTCTTCTGATTTTATGTTTAGTGTTGCTAGGCCCTCAGTGAAAACATCTTTTCCAAATAATTTGTAGTTCTGGTTATAGGAATGATGATGTATTAGTGAAATAGTCATGCATTTTCTTGAACAAATATTCCTGAAGTCGTATCCTGTCATCTTGCTCTGCAGATGCTGCTTTTATCCCTCTCTTATAAAGGGCATATGCTCCCTCTGTGTATTATGGATATAATCTAAAGCCCACTGAAATGGAAAAACTCTCACTTAGCTTCACAGAGGTCCTGTATCTATAAAGAGAAAATCATCTACAAAGGAAAATGGCTCTATATATCTGTTTTTTTGCAGATTTAAAAAGTCCACTATTCCAGATTTAATCTTAATTTTCAACTTGAGGTGTGAGCTTCAAACTAAAATGGTATATGTTTTATTTACATGGTGAACCTATTTGCTATTTCTGGTCTCAACTAAGAGACAAATAATGGAAAGGACTGCAAAAATGCTGTTTACAGAAACTGCTCCTTTGCTAGTACAGCCTGGAAACCTTTGTCCGTCACTGCATGTTTATTGGTATAAACTGCTTGACTGTGTGCCACTGGAAATAAGAATCACTAGCAGAAATTAGAGGGTTGTCTGTCATTCAAAATGTAAAACAACAGAAGTCAGTGTCCTCTGCATGTTTTAGTTGATAGGGTTGAAAATACATTAAATTTTACAGAATTTTTCCCTGGAAAGTCTATTATAGACAAGACCTTCCTGGATTGAGGCTGACCAAATTGCTGTGTTTGGACTTCAGTCCACTGCACAGCTTTTATATTCTTGAGAACTCAGCAGGCTCCAGAAATCATCTCTAACTGATTTGCAGCCTGGTTTGGGTAGACACTTTGAATGCTATCTCTGTAGGAAGTGGGATACTGTCCCCCAGCACACAAATTCCTCATGTCTAGAAATGACCACAGAGTCAGTACAATTTTATTGAATCTCCAATCCTTTGGAAGCTTTGGTTTTATACTTCAGCTCTGAATGACTGAAAGGNTGCCTTAGTTTCTTTATTGCTGTGAAGTCTTCAGTGGGTGTGACCACAATCCAACAAGCAATCTCTAATATTGCCTTACATAAGTGTCTATTTCTCTAAATCATGGATGCTCTCTGCTTTTCATAGAGCTCAGTTTTTCCCAGCTAATCTAATAATGAAATAAATGCCAGATTTGTAAAACTCTCCTTATATTCTCCTGTCTACATATTTTATCCAGAGGTTCCTGGGAAATTCTGAGCTTGCTTTTCATTGCTCAACCTCAGAATTTTTAAAGCCTTAATACAAATATAAAATATGTGCTTTATTGGAGGGATTTTTCTACTCTCCAGCCCCTCTAGAGGTAGTGAGCTTTCATATTTCTGCATGGAGTTCACCCAGTTTTAGTCCCAGAGCGTTTCTAAGGAATCAGTATGGCTTAATATTCTCACACTATTCTTGGACTACAGATATCACATAGGCATGATGGATAACAATAGGTTGCTGCAAAGCCTGTTCAGGCACTTAAACCATGATTTTCCCCAAAATGTTTGAAACAGAAATCTATTTTATAAATTGTGCCACAGGTATATAAACCTGAATAATACTTTTGGAAGATTTTTGATTAAAATCTATCTTTGGATGTAGGCAAAATAAGGTGAATGATTTACAATAGTTTCAGATGTAAATGACAAACAAAGGAATGGAAAGAAGATTTAAGTGTGATGTCCTGCTGATGATTTTCTTGTTCCCAGCCAGGGGTATAGCTGATGTTTTGTTTTGACTTCAGTGTAGCATTTAGAGCAGGTAAAAAAACAGCACATAGTTTATTGAAAGCAAAATTTCATCATGGTGATACACTACATTACATTTCTTTAATAAAGTTGTATCTCCTCAGATGCTCACAAATGCTTTCCATACTATCTGCCCTAATTTATAGTATTAATAGTTTTTGTAAATTAGCTTTATAGACTAAAATGCAGCATATATATTTTCTTCCAGAATAGAACTGCATTGACCTTGGATGGGTTTCAGATTGAAAACATTAATGGCACAGTGCCACTGACAGTCATCCTTCTCTAAAGCAAGTGAACATTGGGAAACTTGGAAAAATGCCTTCACAGAAGGAGTGCATAAACTTGAGTGCTATCTATTGAAGTTTTTTCTATTTTTCACTTCTGTTTTTCCAAAAATATGAAACACATTTAAAAAAAGAAACTTTCTCTTTCTCTGAAATCTACAAGAGAGTTTTAAAAAATCACCCCACCAAAAGAACAGCTTAGAGAAAGGTGGAGTGGCAAACAGAAAAAACGTAAAATTTTAGATACAAATACTGGAAAAACTAGAATTTGATGGGTTCCTGCTAACATGTTTGCTCCCTGATTCTCTTGGTCCAGTTCCACATCATGCTTGAGGACTGCACCTGCAATTTCAGTTACAGTTACAGCCGAGATCCCTGCTCATGGAGGTACAATCCCATTTTGGGGATATTTTGTCATTTCATGACTAACAGTACTGGCACCCCTATTTTGGAGAAACTAATTCATACTATTAGATGTTTTTGTATATCCCATCTACCACCACTGCAGCTGCTTTCAATTCCTGGATGTGAAGTACTGATCTCAATGCAAACTTCGAGCCAAGACTCATCACAGTGTCCTGAAGAATGAGTGCCCTAAACAAATAGCTTCTGCTCCCCTACAAAACCTCTGTTATTCAAGTTTTGTCTGATGGATTGTAGGCTACTCCTTTAGGACACAAGCTTACTGATACTTGAATGAAAAAAGTACTTCAAACAATTAATATTTAACAGACTAACAAGAAAAGTCAGACAAGCTTGCCTTTTATATTAAATGATAACAGCTATTCTCCTGGGAGCTGATGACTGTTCAGCTAGTTAAGAGAGAGGTGCTTTACCCAAGAAGCCTTCCTTTCTTTTTATATCTTTAACAGAACCTCATTTTACATCACTACTACATTCCTAGATCAAGTGGTGTATCCTGCATATGTCTACACTTCATATTAGGGCAATATCAGATTGTCCACTCCTCTTTTCCTATGCCTCAGTTTCCACGCCAAAGAAGCTCAGACCCAAAAGACTTACAAGAGAATTGCTGTCCTCCAGCAAGAGTTCAAACTGGACAGCATCCCACTGTCTCTGAGGCATCCTTGCTATAGACCTACTTCCAGGGAACTTCAGGAGAAATGACATGAAAAAAGTCATGCTGTGCTTCTCCTCTGACTCTGAGCTGGGAGACAGACATTTAAATTCCTGTGTTGGATAACATGCCCTTTGGCCATTTCATTAAAGAGCTAAGCCAGCTGCTTTTCTGCTTAGTATATATAATATATAATTTATATGCAATTAACGGAATATATCCTAATAAGAAATTATATATTTGCCCTTTGACTATAAAAGGTCACAGGTCATAACTTTTGTTTAAGATAACTAGTATACTCCATCATTAAATCTTATTGAAGATTGATTTATATGTAATACAAAGAAGTTAATCAAACTCCTATGGTTTGGGGGGGTTTAGGATTTTGTTTGTTTGTTGTTTGTTTTCGTGTTGGCTTTTTTGTTCTTTTTTTGTTGTTGTTTATTGTTGTTGTTTTGTTGTGGTTTTTCTTTCATCAGAAAACCTGCTGCCGAGAATTATTCATTTATCATGAGATCTTTAGAGCAGCAGTGTCTCCTTTCTACTCCTTGCCAATCTGCATATGTCATCTTGCAACTCACTTGGAGCATGAATCTGTGGCCAATAGGCATTGTAGTGATGTTGTGTGAGAAATAAAAATGTATTGGGCATGCTCAGTGGATGTTTTTCATACCACTGTGAGCAGACAAATCAGGAAAGACACTTGATTAAACAGCAAAAGTCTGCACTGCAAAGCAAATTACGACAAATTGCTAGTATTGATTACTTTTAACCAGACAGATGAGATTGTCTGGTGTTTAAATTTAGGGATGCAGCCAAAAGATACCTTCACCTCACCTCTGCACTGGGAAACAATACAAAATTAATCAGAGCTGTCATTCAGGTTGAAGTCGCAATTATATGACAGTTGATTTATTAATTTGAGAGCTAGCTACAAACCAGATGCATTCATACATACTTTTTACAGTTTTTACTCGTACATACTTTTTGCCGTTTAAATTTTAATGCAGAAAATCCTCCAGGATGCTGATAGCTTTTGTTTAGTGCCTGTAATAAAATACATTTCCATTTGAATTAATGTACTTCTGATCACCAATAAACGGTTTTAGCTTGGGTTTGTGATCACATTTTCCCTTTTTCAAATTCTGTTTTTATTTTGCTAAGTCACTTGTGCTGCTGAATTCATAATACTGGGACTTGGAGTCCTTCCATAGTATGGCATTTGCAACAGTCATCTGAATTTGCAAATACAGTGTCTTCTTGTACTGTTAATATCACAGATATGTTGCACTCTAAAAAAACCATATACTCCCCTGAATTCTCAGCACTATTGAGCAGCTGTTTCTTTTCTGGTTTGTCAAAAGAACTGATCTCTTGTGACTGCTGGACAACTGCCTTGTTAGTGTGGACACAGAAACTTCAGTTTAAGTGGCAGAATTTACTCTTACAAATCTTTTCCATACACATGTATGCAAATACACACACCTAATGTTGTGTTCAAGGGAGAAATTAGTTTTGTTCCGAAGTAATTTCAGTCATTCATAATCAGAATGCAGCAGCTCTGCCTTCAGACCAAGAGAATTTCTGGACCTCCACAAACCATATTTTTGCTTCCATGATTAGAAAAAAAGCCCCTCAAACAAACAAAAACACAACCAACAACAACAACAAAAACAACAACAACAAAAACAACAACAACAAAAACAACAACAACAAAAACAACAACAACAAAAACAACAACAACAAAAACAACAACAACAAAAACAACAACAACAAAAACAACAACAACAAAAACAACAACAACAAAAACAACAACAACAAAAACAACAACAACAAAAACAACAACAACAAAAACAACAACAACAAAAACAACAACAACAAAAACAACAACAAAAAAAACCCCAAAAAATCTCAAACCAAAACAAAACAAAAAAAAAATACCAAAACCCCAAACCAAAATAAGGCCAACATTGAAATAAATTATTGTAGAGGGGATCCCACCTTTAAAGTTAGTACAATAGAAATCTATAATGTAAAATTCTAGATAGAAAAAAAAAATCAAAAGAGCATTAAAAATTTGTCAATATTTTCCACTTCCTTTTTCTCAACTCAGTCTTGTACTATCATGTACATTGCATCAGAGAATCATATTGAAAAAGGCGTTTTAGATCATCATCAACCCTTAACTCAGCTCTGCCAAGCCCATCACTAAAGCTTGTCCCCAAGTGCCAGACCAACACCACTTTAAATATTCCAGGAATGGTGACTTAACCACTTCCTTGGGCTTCCACTGTTTGGCTCTTTACATGGAGACAGTTTTCCTAATATGCAATATAAACATCTCCTCATGCAATTTGAGGCAGATCCTTCTTATCATGTCACTTGTTACTTGGGAGAAAAGACAAATCCCTGCCAGACTACAACATCCTTTCATGTCATTATAGAGGGACATAAGGTCTCCCCTCAGCCTCCTTTTCTCTAGGCTAAACAAACCCATTTCCCTCCACTGCTCCTTGTCAGACTTACTCTCTCTCAATAATGTACTGCTTTACATAATTTAATGCCCGAACAGTAAAAAACCCCCCAAAAAATCATGCTACTCCTAGAAACCTACAAAATTTCTGTCCCTTTTTCTGACTGTATGTCCCCTATTAAAATGCATCACACTTGTGTGTGCAAATAAAATAACTCAGATTTTCAAAACAAATATCCTGACCTTTTAATACGGGAGTGGTGATGGTTGTGGTTTTTTTCTTAGTCTTTTTTGCCCACTTCTTTCCATTGCTTCATTTTTCTCTTCTCACGTGTGGTTCTACTGAAAGTAGAGCTTGGCAATTGTATTGCTAAAAGTTGTAGTAATGCAGTATCCAGCCCTATTCTATTGATAATTTAAAGTTTCAATCTCTTGAGAATTGTCAGGGTTAGTAATACAATTTCTGAGCTGGAAATTTCAGGTTTTCAGCCACTTCAAGTGTTATGCAGCATTTATTTAGAAACCTGGCAGATGATGAAATATTGAACCTTAAAACATTAGTGACATTTT
>VWZN01003174.1:2963-16254 GCA_013396955.1 Regulus satrapa
CTGAGCCTGAGCCTGCCCTGATCCTGCCCTGACCCTGCCCTGACCCTTCCCTGGCTGTGACCCTGAGCCTGCCATGGCCACTGTCCTGCCGTCAGCTGAGACATTCAGGTGTCCCAGGCCAGGCTGGACGGGGCTTGGCACAGCCTGGGACACTGGGAGGTGTCCCTGCCATGGCAGGGGTGGCACTGGATGGGCTTTCAGGTCCCTCCCAACCCATTCCAGGACTCCATGATTCATGCCATGCACTGTGTCCTGGCCCCCCATCAGCCTGGTTTTACCATGAGTAGGGATACCGGGGTGGGAAAGCAATTGAAAACTCAGCTTTTTAGAGAAAATTCCCAGGTGAGAGTAAGTGAAGCCTCCTCAGAGGCCACCCCAGGTGGGTGCAGGTCAGCTCTGCCTTAAGGAGAAGCTCTGCCCAGGCATTGTCAGGGTACATTTCCCTTTTTCCTGGGGCTCTCCGGAGGTGTGAGGGATTTGCACCGCAATGAGCTGTGTCATGTGGAAAGACTCCAGGCTTGGATGCCCTTTCGGGGCTTAGGAGTGGCCAAATGGAAAACAGCCACACAGAAATCCCAAGCAAATAAAGGTTATTCCTTTCCCACTGCTCATCCCCAGTGATGTAAAATCACAACCCCCCTTTTTTTTTTCCCTCCTCCTTTTTCAGCTCGGGCTTTGTTTTCGAGCTTTTCCATCTATTTCCCGTAGAACTACTTCTGCCTTTGGCTTATGGTGACAAAATGGTGACTCACGATGACTCAGACCCCGAGAAATTCCAAAGCCTCTTTGGCCAAAGCTCCCCCCAGCATGGACAGAACCCCCCCAGGCAGGCTCAGGGCTGGGCTTGTGCTGCTGGGTGAGAGCTGGTGCGGAGGTGAAGGGCAGGGAGAGCAGGAGCCCAGCTCACGCTGCTTTGTGCCTCTCTGCTCCCCCAGGTGGGCTGGCGGCCGTGATCTACACCGACGCCCTGCAGACCCTCATCATGCTCATCGGGGCCGTGTCCCTCATGGTCTTCAGTGAGTGCTCTCCTGGGGGCTTGGCAGCACACCAGGACAGAAGCCTCAGCAAGTGAAATGTTAGGGAGAGATCCTTCCCTGGCAGGGTGGGCAGGCCCTGGCACAGGGTGCCCCTGGATCCCTGGCAGTGCCCCAGGCCAGGCTGGACAGGGCTGGGAGCACCTGGGACGGTGGGAGGGGTCCCTGCCATGGCAGGGGGGGGCCCTGGATGGGCTTTAGGGTCCCTCCAACCCAAAGCTTTCCAGGATTCTGTGATTCCACAGGAGGGGCAGCCCCTGCTCCAGCCAGCAGTGAGGGTCTGCTCCTCCCCAGCCCAGCGTGAGAGTCAAGAGCTTCTGATTTTTAAAGAATACTTGTGGAACATCACCCACAGTGCCCCAGAGACTGGGACCAGAGTCCTGACCTGGGGGGATGAAGTAACAGCTTCTTCTGACCCATTTCAGGTTTTATTGAAGTTGGTGGCCTTGAAGGCTTGCAGGCAAAATACTTTGATGCCATTCCCAGCATCCGCAAGGAGAACAGCAGCTGTGGCTTGCCCAGGAAAGATGCTTTCCACATTTTCCGAGACCCTGTGAGCTCTGACCTGCCCTGGCCAGGAGTCTTGGTGGGCATGACCATCCCATCCCTGTGGTACTGGTGCACAGATCAGGTGGGTCACTGCTTGTTCCTGTGCTTGGCTGAATCCGATTACAAACCTGGGGGTTGCCACCCCACCTGGACTGATTTTCTGAGGGGTATCATCAGTAAAATCTTATTTTATCATCAGTAAAATCAGATGGTTAAGTCTTAAAAAAGGAAAATTTCATAGGCACAACTAAATATTAGTAATCATCTCCGTGGGGAAAGGGGTAAGAATGTGTTTGTGTGTTTATCCCAGTCTATAAAGTATTTTGTTTGTTTGTTTGCTTTTGAACTTAATCCTTTCATTCCTCATGAACCACCTGTGAATTTCTTCTTCCACCTTTCCCGGGCTCTGCCTCCCCTCCCTCCCAGTGGCACCGTCAGAGCCAGGGACCTGAAGCCCTGAAACACCTCCTGCTGTTCCAGCTGTGCTTCCTTGCTCCGTTGTTGAGCTCTGCCCTTTCCAGGCTCTGTCCTGCTCCTTGGCCAGGCTGCTCTGCAGGGTCAGGGAGGTCCCCAGCTCAGGAAGGATGGCCAGGTCTGGCCATGGCTCGGTGAGGGGCAGGCCCTGCAGCACAGGGCCCTCCCAGGCTCTGTGGAATGGCACAAAGCAGTGCCTGCGTGTCTGGAAGGAGCCAGGATCCACAGCAACAGCTCCGGAGCGCAGCCAAGCTCTGTGATCACCCTCTGAGACTCGCAGGGCTCAGGGAGATCAAAGTTGGGATCGCTCCATCCCAGCCAGCTCCTGCTGCTGGCAGCCAACCAAACCCATTCCTTCATTCCTAGGTCATTGTTCAGAGGTCCCTCGCTGCCAAAAACCTCTCCCACGCCAAAGGAGGCTCCTTGATGACCTCCTACTTGAAGATTTTGCCCCTCTTTATGATGGTAATGCCAGGCATGATCAGCCGGGTTCTCTTCCCAGGTAAGTGCTGGGGGAGAGATCTCTTCCCTCCCTCTGGCTGTGCCAACCCCACGGAGCTGGAGAAGCCTTTCCTGAATAAGCTGAGAGGTTCCAACGCTTCAAATGCACAACACATGGAGAAGTTTTCTTCCAGTCAGGAGCCAGAGGACGCCGTTCCTCCCAGAGCAGCCCCAGACATCCATCCCTGTGCCGAGATAGCCCCGTGTCATTTGCTGGAAGCCCCCCAAGCTCTCCAGTATTTCCCTTAGAAAGCAGTTTACAACATTCAGCAGAGGAACTTGTCCAGAGACGCTGGTGTATTGTGGCTGGGAACGCTGCCTCTCACTCCCCACTGCTTGTTTCAGATCTGGTGGCTTGCGCAGACCCGGAAATTTGCCAAAAAATCTGTGGCAACCCCTCTGGCTGTTCGGATATTGCTTATCCCAAGCTGGTATTGGAGCTCCTGCCTCTAGGTAAGAGTCTGCTGAGGGTTCTGGCACTGCTGGGGTCGGCACCTGCAGCCACAGGCATCTGGGAGGGAGGCTCAGAGAGGAAAATAGCCTGGAACTGTCATTTAGCGGGGTTTGTGTGGGACAAACCGATCACCATCGTTTTAAATTGGAGCTAAAACCAGTTTTAAGTCTGTTCTAGCCCACAGAAGACCTCGAGGCCGCCCTGCAGGGGAGCCACGGAGGGTTCCTCAGGGTGGCTCTGCTTCTCCTCGTTCCCAGGACTCAGGGGCCTGATGATGTCAGTGATGATAGCAGCCCTCATGTCCTCCCTGACTTCCATCTTCAACAGTTCCAGCACCATTTTCACCATGGACCTCTGGAAACACTTCCGTCCTCGCTGCTCCGAGTGGGAGCTGATGATCGTGGGCAGGTGGGGAGAACTGGCATCGGCTGGAGCAGAGCCTGGGTGCCAGACACACCCGTGGGCACAGCTGCTGAGGTGCCCCCACCCTGCACAGGCTGGGGCAGCCGAGGCTTTAGGGCTGCGGGACACCTGGGGCAGAGTCTCGTGCTGAAAGCAGGGCCCGAGCTCACGGGAAGGGCCCCTTCGCCTCCCCAGGGTCTTTGTGCTGCTGCTCACCGTGGTGTCCATCCTGTGGATCCCCCTGGTGCAGGCTGGCCAGGGCGGGCAGCTCTTCATCTACATCCAGTCCATCAGCTCCTACCTGCAGCCGCCCGTGGCCATGGTGTTCATCCTGGGCTGCTTCTGGAGGAGAGCAAACGAGAAGGTACCGACTCTGCTGGCCCGAGGGCGGCCCTGCGTCCCCAGCTGCTCCAGCCCACGGCTCCCTTCCTTTTCCAGGGTGCCTTCTGGGGGCTGCTGCTGGGGCTGCTGCTGGGCGTCGTCCGGCTGGTGCTGGACTTCATCTACCCCGAGCCCCGGTGCGGCGAGCCCGACGGCCGGCCCGGCCTGCTCAAGTACATGCACTACCTCTACTTCTCCATGGTGCTGGCGGCCGTCACCAGCCTCACCATGCTCGTGGTCAGCGTGGCCAGCGAGCCCCCGGCCCCCGAAATGGTGCGTCACCCCCCCACCCTGCTCCCCGGGCCCTAAACGCGTTCCAGGGTGCCCCACGCCGCCTCCCTGGGCAGAAACAAGCTGGAGATGAGAGGATCCGTTTGATTTATGGTCACACCCGCAGCAGTGACCCCTCCTCTGCTCCGGCACCTTTGCTGCTCTTTCTGATTTGGGGCCCATAAATCCCACCCTGCAGATTGGTCAGCGGTAGATTCTGCCAAGAGCTGTTGTTAAGTTTGAGCGTGCGTGTTTCACCCATGACAAATTAGCCTTTTCCCCTCTATTTCCCAAGAAATTCCAGCTTCTGGGTCACCTTTACCAACTCTCTAACTAACTTAGCGAGGAAACGTTTTTACTCGCAGGAAACCCAGTGCTCTCAGAGAGCACCTCTCCTCTGGCCAGGTTCATGCCAGCCAGGCTGTTTGCAGTAGATGTCCTGGTGCTGAGGCTGCAGGAAGGAGGGGCAGGGGGGCTTCAGGGCTCCCACAGCAGCACATCCTCTTCATCCTTCAGGACAGGACTAACTCTGAACTCGGGGATCCCCAGCGAGGGAGATGCCTGGAGGTGTTTGATCAGTGCAGAACTCACCTTCCCTCCCTGTAACAGCTTTTCCTCATCTCCAACCTGAATCTTTCCAGCTTGATGTGGTGCTCATCCCTCTCTATCCACACTGCCATCGAGAACATCTCTCTGTAATGAGTCTTTTAGATGAAGAAAAGCCCCTATTTCCCACCTGCTGCCTCTCCTCTCAGCACTGCCAGCCAGCCCTCCCTGGCCGCAGTTTGTGTCCTCTTGGCTCCTTCCTGCCCTGCTGTCAGCCTGCTCCCACACTCAGCACGGGCCTCGCAGACCCGTCCCCGTGCTGAGGAGGAGGAGGACGGGCGGCTGTCGCCTTCCAGATGTCAGCAGCGCCCTGGGCTGCTCCCCGGGGCAGGAGGGTGATTTTGGCCGCTCTGGGCGGGCAGCCCCGGGGCCGGGGCTTTCCTGACCAGCCCTGTTCGTGCCACCAGATCAGCCGGCTCACCTGGTTCACGCGCGGGGATCCTCCGCCCAAGCAGGAGCTGGCAGCCAAGGACGCGGCCGCGCCGCAGCTCGAGCTGAGCCCCGCTGCCGAGCCCAGCTCGGGGGACACCAAATGTGAGTAGTGGCACTCGCCAGCGTGCTCTGAGCACTGAGGGGGTGCTCAGGAACCCCCCCACCCGCGGCCCCTGGCGTTCCTCACGCCCTGCAAGACACGGAAGGGTAGAACTCCCTCCTCTGGAATTCGGGAGCTTCGGGGTGTGCTCAGAGAGCCACAGAATTAAAGAACAGAGGATCTGCTGAGTTGGGAGGGACCCACAAGGATCAGGGAGCCCGGCTCCTTCCCTGCACAGAAATCCCAACAATCCCACCCTGGGCATGGTGTCCAAAGGCTCCTGGAGCTGTGGCAGCCTCGGGGCCGTGCCCCTTCCCTGGGGAGCCTGGGCAGTGCCAGCACCCTCTGGGGGAAGAACCTTTCCCAAAATGCAGCCTGAGCCTGCCCTGGGTCCTGTCCCTGTCACAGGGAGCAGAGATCAGAGCTGCCCTCGGGAGCAGCTGCAGAGCACAGTGAGGTCTGACCTCCATCTCCTCTTGTCCAGGGGAAAAAGGCTCTACCTGACCTTTTACCTGAGCAGGAGTTTAGTTTCTTTTCCAACTCTCGATGGCATTACAAAAGCTGGAACCAAAGGAGCTGGCTGGGATACAGAGCCACGGCCACTCTGCCGTGGCTGGCGCCGTGGCACCTGCTGCCAGAACTGGCTGGGAAAGGGGAGGGCGAAGGAAAACACAGCAATGTTGATGAAATTCCCTTTCTGTTTTTCAGCTGTGTTTTCTGAAGGGCTCTAGCAGCAGGGAGAGCCCAGAGCCGAGTTCTTGGCAGATCAGTGAAGGAGGATGTGCATTTTTTAAAGCTCCTACTTGTCGGTGTTAGGTACAGCCGCGTGCAGAGCTCCCTGTGCGTTCTGCAGCGAGGATTTGCATCCCTTGCTCCTGCCAGGCCCTGTTTACGGAACGCCGCAGTTCTGCTGCGTGTTCCTTTGATCTGGAACAAGCTGTTGGGAGTTAATGAGTTACGGTGCAGCTCTCCCGCTGCTGGGAAGTCTCACTCTTGTTGGACACCAGCGTTGCCTTCCCGGCGTTCGGTGATGCGTGTCCAAGGCACTGGGAAGGTGCAGTTTGGAGGTGTGGCAGGGATGGACTGGAGCAGCCCTTGCCCGGGGGAGGCTGAGAGGCAGCAAGCAGCTCCAGCTCAGCTTTTAGGTTTGGTTTGGAATACCGGGAAGAGCAGAACCCGAGCTGGGGGCTGCAGGGAGGATGGGGCTGGCCCCGCAGGTGCCGATGGAAGGGGTGCCAGTGTGGAGTGTTCCCGCAGAGCCCAGGGGCCTGGGTCTGCCCCAAAGCTGCACGGGAGCACCGTGGCAGTGCCGGGCTCACCCCTCGCTGCCCGCTCTCATTCCAGGTGCGGCCGAGGCCAGGGGGAGCTCGAAGCTGCTGAGCACCGTCCTGTGGCTCTGCGGGATGGAGCGCAAGCAGGAGGGCGCTGACAGTGCCCCCAAACCCGAGCCCCTGCCCGTGGCTTCCCTGGAGGAGGAACCGCTGGTGAAACACATCCTGAACGTCAACCTGCTGCTCTGTGTGTGCGCCGGGATCTTCCTCTGGGCGTACTTCGCATAGCCGGGGGGATGCCGGGCCATTCCGCGTCAACTAATCCTAATTGGTGTAAATAGTAATGATTAGCAGAGGGTTAATGTAATTCTTAATGCTTTCTAAATTTTATTTCTTTATTTAAGACATTTTAAAGACATAGTATTTTCCTTATTTCTAATGGGGGCTTGGCTGTGCCCAGGGCCGAGCACTTGGCACTGGCGCCGTCAGATCCCGCCTGGCACCAACCAGCTGAGGGAGGTTGGTTTGGTTATTTTAAATATTTAATTTTGCTCTTTGGCCTTAGAGCACTGCCTGGAATTCAGGAAGCCTGGATTCTCTTCCTATTTATGCCTCTATAACCAGCTACGACCATTTGGGTCCCCTTTGCTTCAGCTCCTCTGGCCGTGAGGGACAGGAGCGACACCTCGAGTGGAGGACACTGGAGCAGAGCCAAGGGCTGTCGTCTGGGCTCTGCTGTGCCCCTTCAGCTCCTTCCCTGTGTGCAGTGAGTTACCACCACTGACATTCCAATGACAACACCAGCAGCCAGCGTGGAAACTGCCCCCAAACTGCTGCCGGGGCCTCCTGAAGGACCTGAAGCCAAACCCACCGGGTGTGCCAGGGCAGAGCTGCCCAGGGGCAGCCCCTCCTCACCTGGGCATCCACAGCTGTCCTGGGAGTGCCTCTGCAGAGAACCCTGGGCTGGGGACCACCACCGGCCCTGGGGCCTCGTGCAGCTGCAGAGAAACATTAAAGAGTGAGCGCTGGTCCCTGCCTGCCTGGAGTCTGTGGGGATGGGGGGCTGCCGAGACCTCTGGGCCCCATGCCCACGTTGGAGGAGGCTCCTCCTGGAGCCCCTCACGTGCCCTGGCTCCCTGCAGAGCCTGCGCCCCGTCCCCAGGCTGCTGGGGGGTCCTGAACTCACTCAGTACTGCAGGGTATATTCAGCAGTGCAAAGCTCTAGTGCAGGCAGAGTGACAACGGGCAGGACCAGGCAGGACCACCTGGAAACCTGCAGCAGTCCACAGAACCAGAAAATACTTCTGTTAAAGCACAGAAAAGGAACTGGGGATCCTTCCTGAGCACCGCTGGAAACCCTGGGGCACAGAGGCACTGCAGTGTGGGGGATAAACGTCAGGAGCGGGGGGGCTGTGGCTCAAACTGAACTCAGAGTTACAAAGATTTGTCACAGGGCTGGTGTGGTGACAGAGGAAGATCCCAAAGTGCTCCCTCTGAGGTCCTTAAGGCATAACCAAGCTGAGCAGCCAATGACTCCAAGCTACACATCCAGGGGATCACTGTGACCTTCAGGACCCAGCGGAAGCAACAAAACCAGAATAAAGATGCCTTATGTTGACAAAAAAACAATCTTTAATTTTATAAATGTTCACTCAACTGCTGAATCCAAACAGCTGTTTCGAAGTTCATTCAAGATTCAACCGTTTTCAACAAAAGCACAAACCCCATTTCCACGGTTTCCTCGTGAAACAGCTGCCAGTTGCACATGAACAAAGCAGGTTAATACAAATAACTATGAAATCAGGGTAAGTACTGATCCTAAGTAGCAATGAAATGATTAAAGAGACAGAAGTTCCTCCTACAGCACGACAGTCCTTCAAGGCACTGGATGCATCCACAGTTCCACAGGGTGACTGAGAACCAGCAGTCACCACCAGCACTGGGGCAGGGGTTTGGTTCATGGCTTGAGGGGAATCTGCAGCAAATCCGAGAGGGAATGTCCCTTGGGAGGCAGCTCCTGGTACGGGCTAAGAACTACAAACAACCTCTAACCGTGCCGTGAGAAGGATTATTTCCGTAATACAGACATGCACTTTAAATAACTAACGTTCTGCTTCTTATTCTTTTGGAATTTCTGCTAATACCACCTGTATCAGCACTGACCACGCTTCCTAGGCGAGTTCCTGCAGGAATTCATTCCTTCCATCCAAGAGTTTGAAAACCGTTGTCCAGACCCAGATCATTAAACTTCTTCTGAGGGCGAAACCGGAGCTTGGCCAAAGCTTGGGCTCGATTTTCTGAGAGGTCTTCTCCAACCTCAGCCGTCCTGGAGACCGCTGTCCCCACGAGGCTCTCGGGCCCCGCTGGGCAGTGTGGTGCCAAGGCTGCCAGAAGAAGCTTTTCCCTGTTAGGTCGGAGGTTTTCCCCCCGGAGAGGAGGCCGGGGAAGGCTCACAGCGCGGTGCTCTCCGTGTCGTTGTCGATGTCCAGCAGGAGGTGGTTGTGCAGCTCTCTGCCCGCCGGCTCGGCAGGAAGCTCTGCAGGAGGGTTTGGAAGTGGTTCTGGAATACTGGAATTAGAGTCTGCACAAAAAGGGAACAGCAAGTTTAGCAGCCGGGCCAGGGCCGGCTCATTCACTCGGGAATCCCGGGGCATTTCCTTAGACAGAGAAGGGAAAGCAAAGATCAACGAAGGCTCTCGGAGCAGAGCTGGCCCCTGTGGGCTCGGACTGCTCCTCCTACACACCCTGGCTCAGTCCTGGACAAGGTGACAGAAACCCACTTGGCTGCTGAAGGAGGGAGGACAGTGAGCCCGATTTAGGATCAGATTCCTCAATGCCCCTGGAGAGCTACTCTGGCCTTTCACGTCGAAACACTCAGCAAAATAATCTGGCACCTAAAATCATCCACCAGGGAACACCACCTGCGACTCTGAGAAGCAACAGGAACAAGGATGGTGTCAAAAGGAGGCAGAAGTTATTCCCAATGAGTGCAGATTAAACCTCTCTCCTGTGCAAACAGGGCATGCCATGGTCTTTGCCTCTTCTGAGGAGAATTTTGTTCAAGACAAGGTGTCCGAAAAGGACCACAAAATGCTGCATCTCTGGTGACTGAGTCCTGGCAGCTAGAATTATCAGACCAGGAAAATCCCTAGCAGCTCAAAAAAAGGTAAATGAAAATCCTGTCAGGATTTTGCAAAGCTGATTTATAATATGCCATGACATCCCTTACTGCAGTCCAGCAGCTGTTCCACATAGGAAGTCATTTATATCACTTAAAGCAACAAAAAATCCAAATAAATGCCTTGTTTTCAAGCACAGGAGGTGCAGACAGGCATCCTAGAGAAACTGGGACTGATAACTCAAGCATGAAATCCTGAAGTTAACCCAGAAGTTGCTGTAGAAGAGCCCAAGTTGGGGTTTCTGAGCTGAACGACCTGGGAGAGGGGAAAGCAGCCCCTGAGGGCAGGCTGACTGCTCCTGACCCCCCCGCCTGCAGGGATCTGTGTCCTGGGATCCTGCCCAGAGCAGCTCAGTCCCATCCTGCTGTGACCTGGCACCGGGCAGGAATCTGAGCCCCAGAGTGGAACTGACCTGGAATGCCACCCCATCCCACCCTCTGGCACGGGCAGGGACACTGCCACTGTCCCGAGCCCCTGGAGCAGCTGCCCTGGGATGCGTGACACGGGGAGGGAGCCTTTGTGACACGGGACAGGGCGCTGCCATGGGGCCCAGAGGAGCCTCTGGGTTCTGGGCACGTGGGGAGAGCACGAGAGGAGGCAGCGAGAGCTGGGCACGGAGCTCTCCGGGGCTTTAGTGGGTTAATGGAGCAGCAGCAGCAGCAGCCCCTCTCTGGCCATGCCCGAGGGACACACACAGCAGGGCACTGGGGGGTTAGTAGTTAGCACACGCATCATTAGCAATTAGCAATTAGCAACAGTGTCGGCCAATCAGGGGCCTTTTCCTTACCATTGCACTTGCCAATACAGTTCCTACTGAATGCTGGTCAAACATCTGGATTGTTTAATAAAACCTTTGATTAGAATATTCTAGGGCTTCTTACTTTCACACCATAAATAGAATTCGAGGCATTATTTAAGTCCAGTACATGGACAAGGGAGGCAACAGTATCCTGAGAACAGTTCAGAATTCCTGCTCAGGGATTGTTATGGGGTTTGCTGGCACCCTAATTTTATTCCCTCATTCCGACTCGTTAAGGTTCAAATTAAAAACAGCGGTTTCACATTGTGAATTGGTGAGTCCGTAAGTGCTTGTATGTGCAGGTGTGAATATTAGAGCAGACACTCTTATGTGGCAGGTGGTGGTGTTAATTCAGATTATTAATCCTCTGAAAACACATTGATCTGGAAAAGGTGGATGCTTTAGCATGGAGTGTAGCGCTGGAGGAGAGCCTGAGTGTCACACGTCAAGCCCTCCCCAAGGGGATTTTAGCTACACAGGCTGGATCTTCTAGGCCCCTTCACCAGTTTGGGAGAGAATCCTCCCTCAGCAGCTCTCCTTTCCCAGTTTTCCTGGCAGCAGCTCCTGTGCTGTGTTTCCAGCACGCACCTGGGCCAACCTGCTCCGGTTTGCAGTCCCTCTGGCAGCTGCTTGCCGTGCCCAACTCTAATGAAGCAGCCCCAGATGGATATTAATTACAAGAGCTGGGTTTCTCCCACGACACTGGGGTAAAACAAACCCTCCCTGTGTGCTCTCACTGCAGCAATTTCCTCGGAACCAGGAAAACCCTACAATGAAAGTAAGTATGGTCAAACTATGAAACACCTGGCAATTTAGGTTAGGTCTTTCCTTGAAGTTTGACTCACTAGCACAGCTGCTGCTGGTAACTTCACTGTAAAGCTCTGTCAAGATTCAGAGCCCAGCTTCATTTCTGACTTCAGCTTGGGAATAAATTATGCTCTTATTTTAAATATACTGACAAAAGCATAACGGGGAGAAGTCAGTTATTTAAAAATCAAAGCTACTTTTCAGTTGCTTAAGCAGCTCATTTACTGCTGGTTCCACTGTGGTATCCCATAACGGGCAGGGACCCCTCCCAGTGTCCCAGGGGCAGCCACAGCTGCTCTGGGCACCCTCCTTCTCCAGTTACCAAAACCCCAAACCTAGATGATTTCCAGCCTGGCTTCTCAATGCAACAGTGATTTCAAAGTCCTGGCTGCACACACAAATCCTGAGCTAGCTCAGGTGGGCAGCCCTGCCTCCCCAGCTGGGCAGGGGAGGGCACTGAGGTGTGCAGGGGCTGAGCAGGGAGGCTGGAAGCCAGCGTGCCATGCTGCAGGTGCTGCCGGGGCCCTCCTGCCTCCAGTTTAGTCCCATCAGCCAAAAAACCTCCACGTGGCTAAAAATAACTGCAAAGCTGAAGTGAGAGCGCCATTAAAACATAACCACAAACCACCAAATTGTAGGAAAAATCCTATTTGCCTGCACTGAGGAGAACAAGCCCGTTGTAAACAAGCCATTCATCCCACCTGACTCGGGGACTCATTCTGGGGGCCTGGTGGGAAGGGTTAATTCTATACAGGGACTTGAGGAAGAGCTGAATGTTCACAGGCCTACTACAACTGAGAGCAGAGGCCTGAAAGCCTCCTGCAGGCAGAATGCTCGGGAGGGAGGAGCTCGAGCTGGCACAGCACGCTCCCTCCGTAGGGACGGTGAGAACACAGGGTCGGCAGAGCACAGTTCCAAGCGCATGTCCGAACTCAAGCTACAAACAGGAGCAGTTGAGCTGCAATTGCAGTTTCTGTGAGTACAAACCTTATTCGCAGTAACCATCCCCACCTGTGAAGGCATTGGGGTACAGCTGTTAGGCAACAGAATTGATACTCTTGCATTCCAATACATTAGTCTAATTCTAGAGAAGCTGCAGTGTCACGGGAAAGTTTCAACCATTATTAATTATAAGTAGATTTAAAAGCATTAGTCTCCCACATTCAGTATCTCTTCCTTCAGAATTTCCCAGAATAAGCAGCGACTCAGCAGGAAAACATTCCAAAATCTGCTGGTCTTGAATGGCCTCAGCAATGACATTTAAAAAAATAAACTTTATGAACTATCTTTATTAAAATAACATTATCCCAATCAAATTGGTAACTACAAGCTTCATCAAGCTTCTGCGAGAAGACAAAAGTTTCTCTTTACCTCACGACTGCCTTAAAAGAAGGACTGTCCTTAAAATGTGAGGCTCTATAAATACTGGCCTAAGAAATACAGTGCAGTACAGGTGATTCTTCAGCTTCTGGATGTCCAACTTAAATGCACACCAGAAGGTAAAACAACATTCTCATGAGGTAAAGCATTCTCTGCACGTTTTGCCTAGTAGAACGTGTGTCAGTGACCACTTGTGCCCTTTCCTTATCTCACTATGTGCTGAAATCCACCATCCTTGGCTACATCTTCCCTCTCCTCTAAATATTTGCTTTTTGGCAACAGATGTACAAGCAGAACTGCCTGCCAAGATGCTGAGCCGGAGACAGCCCCAGCGAGCTGCTGTCACAGCGTTCAGCTTCCAAACAGGGAATCAAAACAAGAGCAGCTCATCTCCGCTCGCCCCCAAACACTTCTGCCTGAGGAGCGACACCGGCGTGCGCGGGGCAGCCGGGTGGGCACCAACCAGAAACGCGTCTGAGCTGCGATCCGTCCACCCCGCTTCCCCCCAGCCCGGGCACCCCTCGGTCCCCTGGCAGCGCCAGGGCTCACTCACCTGTGACTATTCTGGAGGCCGTGGGGCCGGCCGCGTCCCCGGGCACCTGCGCGGGGTGGGGCGGAGGGGGCACGCTGGGTCTGTTGCGGGGCTTGGGCA
>VWZN01003174.1:16630-50057 GCA_013396955.1 Regulus satrapa
GGGGCTGGCGCCGGTTTCTTCACAGCTGTGGAGAGAAGAGGGGACATTCCAGCATCAGGGATGCGCAGTGACAGGACAAGGGGAAAGGGGTTTGATGGGATGTTGGGCAGGAATTGCTCCCTGGGAGGGTGGGCAGGCCCTGGCACAGGGTGCTCAGAGCAGCTGGGGCTGCCCCTGGATCCCTGGGAGAGTCCCAGGCCAGGCTCGGGGCAGCCTGGGACAGTGGGAGGTGTCCCTGCCCATGGCAGAGGATGGAACGAGACGAGTTTTAAGGTCCCTTCCGACCCAAACCATTTTGGAATTCTACCATTCCAAACCAAGCTCCCAAAGAAAACAATTTAGGTACACAAAAAATCCTCAGGTATGTTATCAAAATAAAATGGTGCATTATCAAGAGCCAGCATTTACTGATCGATAGCTTTTGAGAGAGTTTGTTAAACAGCACTGGTGACACTATCACCATTCAGAGTCCAGAAGTCACAGCTGCTTTACAGCCAGGCCTTGGGGACAAGCCAACAGATTAAACTGCTGTCTGTATAAGGGCAGAGATGCTGATAAAGTTATTTTAGCAGCATTTCTGCAGTACATCGAGGCTCGGAACGTAGTGGCTTGAACAGCAAATAAACACACACCTCTCCTCAGGGCGTGGGGACTGGGACCAGCGGCGTTCTGGGGCTGGGTGACAGAGAGCTGGGAAGGGCTGGCTGCTGCCTGGCCCGGGGCAGGGCCAGCCTGGCCGTTCCTCACCGGCGGAGGCGTGCCTGCACACGAGCTGTCCTTGCCTTTGGAGGTGCTGCAAGTGAAAAAGGCCACGTTAGAGATGGTTGTCACCTGCCATGCCCGGCTCAGCTGCAGCTCTTCCATCACAAACCGTGCTGTGGAGCAGATATTAGGAAACACTGTCAAGCCCTGGCACAGGTGGCTGGGGAAGGGGTGTAGTCACAGGCCCTGAAATGTTCAGAAAACATGTGGGTGTGGCCCTTGAGGACACGGTTCAGTGGGGAGGCTGTGGCAGGTGATGGTGGAGGATCGATGGAGCCAGCTGAGGGGGTTCTGGGCAGGGTCCCCTCCTGTGGCTGTGTACCTGCAGGCTTCTCTCACTTCTCTGTAATGTAGAGTCACCTGCAGCAATTTAGTCCTCAAAAGGACCAGCTGGACTCACTTCTACTGGCCCTTTGCAATCCCCATCTCTCCAGATGCTGGTAAGAAATTGTGAGTCCTTGCAGAGAGGCTGTGCAGATTTTAAGTGCAACTTTCAGGCACGACCCCAAAGGTTTCGTTTCAGCCGCCTCAGCCACAAAAACCGTCTGTGGAGGCAACACTGGTCTGCAGGGGATTTCCAAATGAGCTGGTTTTGTAAATATGTCACCTGAGAACAAGCTTTGTGCACAGGAGTCAGTGCTGCATCAAACCCCAGCAGCGCTGGGTGGGGTGTCACCCTGAGGCTGACGTTTGGAAGCACTGCAGGCTTCACACGTGGTTTGTCACAGCTCTCAGACCGCTGAAGAGCTGACAGCAAACTGCTGCTTCCACCTCACAGGAGGAAGTCAGGCTGCTGCAATCAGCCTTGGAGTCCAGGGACACAGCTGCAGAGCTTCAAGAGAAATGAAATAGCAAAGGGCCTGTGTTACCTGCTTGTCCTAAAGAAACTAATCCTGAAATATGATAAACTGACCTGCCAGTTCTCTAGTCAGCAAGTCTGCTCATCACTGACACTTGCTACAGACAAATAAACAAAACAAGACATATCCATTTAACGTGTACAAGAAACAACAAACAAGACCAACAGGTTTCTGGTGTTGCCACTGTAGGTTTTGCTCTTTCAGCAGCAAACTGGTATCACCTGTGTGCACATCTCTAGAACACAACCTGGGAAGGTCAGTGTGGGCAGTAGAAATAGAGTCCAGATTTTAACTTTTCATCATCATTCTTTCCCCCCAAGAATTCCACTAGCATGGAAGATAAACTCCAGAACAGGCTGAACTATGTATGTTATATCAGAAGATGAATTCTGGAACACCCAGAACCACGGATGTTATTTTATAAGCCCAGCTCTGGAACATCCAGATCCGTGTGTGTGTGTTATTTCAGAGGCCCAATCCCAGAACATCCAGAAGGGCGTGTGTTATTCCAGAGGCCCAATTCTGGACCCATCCCCGTGGCAGGAGAGCCCCTGCACGGCGCTGCTGCCCACGCCTGCCTGGGCCCATCCCACGGGGCACAGGTGACACCAGTTTGCTGCCAAGCCGCTGCCAGCTCTTACCTGGCATCCTCAGGGCCTGGAGCCTGGGGCTGCTCTGCGGGGGCAGCAGAGGGAGCAGGGGCAGCCCCGGGGCCGGGCTCAGCCCCGGCGGGGCAGGGCTGCTCGCAGGGCTCGCAGGGCGGCAGCGGCGGCTGGAAGGCGGGCGATGTGAGCTTTCTGTTTACAGTGCCACATCGCCGCGGGGCCAGCTCCAGCACCTTCACACCAAAGCTACAGAGAGAAGAGAGAGTGAACACAGCGGGCAGCCACCCCCAGGTGCAGGCTGTCCCACCCCCAGACAAACCCCGACGTGCAAAGCAGCAAGGGGGACAGCTCTGCTGGCTGCACAACACCAGCAGTGGCAAAGCTCCCACTGGCTGCACAACACCACAATGTTAAAACATGCAACAGGATTTGGCTTATCCCCACGGAGGGATAAACTAAACGACAGTGAACAAACTACTCAATTACATTTGGAGACAAACACTGATGACAATGAGGTCAGAGCACTCAGACTCTCACATGTAAATACAGACGTTACATACCAGACTAGCTCCTCACTAAATGTATTTAGCTCCTCACTAAATGTATTTAGCTCCTCACTAAATGTATTTTGCCACATGAATTCTGCTTCTATCGCACACTAAGTTGTAGCAAAAATTAAAAAAAAAAAAGCTACTGGATACAAGCTGTGATTTGGGGGTTGGAATGAGAGATCTTTACAGTCCTTTCCAACCCAAATAATTCTATTTGTGTTCTAAGGAGAACAGTGGAGAAACAGACCTCAACTCTAACAGATTTTAGAATGCATACAGCACATACATTCTAGAAATGATTTTATTCTTGTCGTGAATCTTGAACTGATTTTCTTCTTCCTCTGTGCGTGCTGAAAAATTTGCATGTGGCTGCTCATAGCTAGCAAGTAACAACTTAACATTTGCATCAACAGCTAAAAACAAGCACATCACTTGAATACTCATGATGAGTGATAAGAATGAACGTTACACTACATGTTATATGGGAAACAGCACGTTTTACTGGGAGTTTTTAGCATTCTACTGCTTGCTGTGGCAATACTGTACCATCATCAACTCAGAAGTCTTATCATGAAGGCACCGGGTGACACCACCTCAGCTTATGGGCTTTGAAAGAGAAGCCATGGAATACCAGAAATTAGAGACTGAGAGATGCCACTGCACACACTTCTGTTCCAGTGAATCTTAGACCACCCCCAATCTGAACCAGGAGAACGGGAACTGGCAGCAGCAGTATCTGCTTGGGATTTATCATGCACAGAGTGTAACTGGAAGGAAGTAACAGTACATTACCTTTGAGCCATCCTCAGGCTGCAACAACAGGAAATAAATCACTACTGTTATCTCCAGCATTTCCACGAAATTCCTCTCCTGACACCAACGAAGGTGTCTGAGTGCAGGCTCATTGGAAGAGGGCTGTAATGGACCCCCAAGCTGAGAATGACACCTACCTTTCCTTCTTCAGCAAATCCCCCTCCATCACAGTCATGCTCAGAGGCCTCTTCCTCTCCAGGGTCCCACATTCATAGTCATTCCCAGTGTGTGACAAGTGATTGGAATTTACAGCAGGAACTGCCACGAACGCCCCAGACACATTGAAATCTTCATCTGGAGGAGGGACAGACAGAATGCCTCCTAAGACACGCCCATCCCAAGGGGTGCCTCGCTGCACAGGGCACCGAGGGTGACCTGGAGGGTAATGGAAAACTGCTGAGCTGTGGCAGGAACTCACCTCCAGGGAAGAACCAGTCTGCGTGCTGGATAATGGGCTCAATAACTGCTACCACATGCACTGAAGTGGCTGCTGCCATTTCAGCCAGGGATCTGCAGGAGAGATTTGAAGAACACTTTATTCAGAGTTCCATCGAAGTAAGAAAATGAGAATCAATTCAGACAAATCACAACTTAGGCTCAGCCTGATGGATCAACTCCTTGATACCAGAGAAAGAGCAACTGTGCTGGACTCCAGACTATTCAGTAACATCCACAGCTTTTGGAAACACCCCTAAAACCTTCCTGCCTCACAGGACCTGGAGGCATGGGCTGAAAGAACACTTAAAATATTTTTTTAGGTAAACAGTCCATTGATGTGAATAGACTAGAGGATTTAAACCTCTCAATTCTACAGCTTCACCCAGTTCTGCTTTGTAGCTTTCTTAAATAACTCACCCTTCATTCTTTGCCCACAACAAGTTGGGGCCCAAGACTATGGCGATGTTGCTCGGTGTCATTTTGTTAACATCACTGTTCTGGGCAAGCTTGGCTAAAAATTTGATTAAATACCTTCAAAAAAGAAAGAAATAATTAAACAGCAGCATTTCTTGTTGAAAGCAAGTAAATAAAGATTGAAGAACTTGTAAAGAGAGCGCCCAACAACAGGCAAATGAGATGAGCAGCCTTCTTGCTTGGCAGCTGCCCAAAGCTTCTGCTCCTGAATCATAGAAGCTGAACTGGGAAGCAAAGAAAGCAGCTCCCATTTTAGCAAAACAGAACCACAGAAATATTATACTTCCAGAGAAAAGCACTTCGTTTCAGCTAGTTTCACATCCTGCAATAGAAATTCCATGCTTCTAGGAATCACCAGAGCCGGTTTTGTTCTGGCTCATTTCCAAAATGCACAACCACAAGGAAAAAGGAGCTGCTTAGGATAGATCCAGGTGATTTCTAAGACTGGAAACTACAGCAAAGAGCAGAGTGTGAGCCATAATTAGAAAGGCTCTGTGCATCACTGTTTCCTGACAGTCAATAGGGAATTAATCTGAGGATACCACCTATGCATGAAATAACTGCTACTTTTATGGAACTCACAGGATTTGGCCAAGAAAAGCACACCTGGATTAGAGTTCAGTTTAACTGGCTTTGAGGTGCAAAGCAGCTGAGCTCAGAGATGTTCACACCTACCTGAAGTTAACACGGTAATGCTCAGGTAATCTGTTACAAATCCTCCATAACTCCTGGAGCTTCTTATCCTGGTCCTGGATACTGAAAGGACAAGAAAAATGCCACGACATCTTACTTTCAGGGCAGAAATTAGTTATTTCTGCAGTGACCAAGAGATGATGGCATAAACTTCCATTTATGTCAAATAAATGCTTTGTACTCAGTAACCTGCTAGTCAGACACCTGAATTATCTCCACCTGCAACAAAACTGCTTGACCATCAATACTGTGCGGGCAGCAGCCTGAAGCAGCACTAACAGTTAAACAAAATAGGCATTTCACCACATTTTGTGCAATTTGTATTAAGCTATTTATTATTTAAAATAACTTGTTACACAAAATACCCGTTAGTGAAATAATAAATAACTGTGTGAGCTTGGTTGCTCCTTTTGAATTCATCTGTGAAGAATCAAACTGAATAGAAATATGCAGCATTAATTCCTCTACAGCTATTTCCAGCATGCTTACTTGGCAGCTTGTGTCCACTCCTCATACAGGCTGTAGGTCATGAGAGGCTCTGGCAGCTCCCGCAAATAGGATTTCAAGGCACCTACAATGCAGACAGGGACAGGCTCCTCAGCCACTGCTCTCACACTTCAGGGACAATTCTGCCCTCATACTTGCAGCTTTATCTGTGCAATAAATTCCAAGTACCAGGGAAAGCGGCAAGACCTGACACTTTCACAGTGGAGCTGCTCAGATCTTAACACAAAGGGTCTGTCAGCAATTAACTCAATTTGACAGAAACGTGCCATAAAACTCTGAATCATCTCTTCAGGACAAAGGGCTTATAAAGATGTGCTGAAGGTCTACACAGGGCTCTAATCCACCTTGACCACGTGAAGGCTCTTGTCATGAGAGATGTGACAGTTGGGTCACTATGAGCAGCTGCATTTGACACACCATTGTCACAAATACATCAGGTGTGATCAGCACGGGCACCCTACACTCATCGGTGTCAAACTGTGCAGTGAGCTTCCAACTGATTGCCACTTCTCCAGTGTAACTCTGGAGACCAGCACCTGAACAGCACCAAGTTGTGCTGCATCAATTTACACCTGCTCTGGGATGATTCAGAACACTCCCAATACCTGCGACAGCGTGGGGATCTGAGTAAAACTCATCAAGCTGGGAAGTGGAACAGTCCAGGGCAGCTTTCAGCTTTTTTAGCTTGGAGGCTCCAGCAGCAATTCTGAACAAGCCCTGCAGCACAGAAATAAAATTTATTGATTGGTAACCACACATTGGCACGAGCATGGAACAGCAGCAGTTTTACAACAGCCTCTTTCAGAACATTCCAGCTCTGGTGCCTTCCCCCTGCAGTTATGACCCTTCATGTGTCCTGTCACTGCCACCTGACCATGGTTCAGCAGCTCTTTCCCACCCCTGGCCCACCCTTCATTTTCATTTTACGAGCATCCACCTCCAAGACACTTCACACAGTGCTGAGGTTATTCTGTTGCAAAAGATTTGACAGCCGCTCCAAGAAGAAATTAGTTAAGCAACACCTTAACAGACAGACAGACGCCAGTTCCCGAGCTTCAGGGGGCCTTTTTCCCGTCCCCTGATGTGGAATTACCCACCTCCTCTCTCATCCCTGTTTCCAGGAGCATCATGACGCAGGCTTCGATAGGAACTGCGATTTCCCGCCCGCTGCGCTTGAGATGCTCTTCCAGGGGAGTGCCAAAAGCTGGTTTTTCAGTCCATTTGTCTAAGTTGGAGAGTATCAAAACACTGAGCAGGATATCTACCAAACCCTTGAACCATAGCCCAGGCAAGAAGAGAAAAAAGCCTCTAGTACAGCACAGAAATATTCAGACTACAGCAGGAGTTTTACAGCCCTTGATTGGTAAAGTCCCTTGGATCATGAGCAAAGAGAAAATGAGGCTGCTGGTGGCCAAGAAAAAATATACTTCTGCATCTTTCTGGATGGAATATCACATACAAATTCCATGTATAACTGGAATTAAAAATAACAAACCTCAACAAGTGTCAGCACAAGGCCGCACGTGCCAGTAATACTGATCTGGCTCCAGTCTGCAAGAATCTGTGAGGAAAATTTTGTCCAGGCTGCGTGGCCTGGGCTGGTTTTTGTTTTAACTATATTTCAGGTGAATAAAAACGGATCTGTTAATAAAAGTTTATTCCTTAAATCAGCAATTTGCAGTGGATGTTAACAGCTCCAGTGTATCACATCAGAACTACCATGGCAACAGCTCAGCACTACAACCTTCAAATTTTCAATTTAATTCTTCAGTTCTTGTTTAACTCCAATTGGCACAAATTTCTCCAAATTGAACGTGAATTTCTCCTTTCCTACAATTTACGTTCTGACCCATTTCTGCTATTTTAACTGAAAAAATGCAGACGTAAAAGGTTATTGTTAGTACAGATGTGTTATTTCTTTTATGTGGAAAAGAGGCCAAGAAAGACAAAAAACTTCAGAGGACTTCAAAGAGTGCTCTGAAGGCAAAGTGTTTCTGCAAAGGATTTAATTCACCCCTTTTCTTTACAAAACCACATCAATCACCTCCCTTGTCAAGTTTTAGTCCCTGTCATTCATTAACATGCCACGAGATGCACGTGGCATTTCCCAACCTCTGCAAACGACAGCAAACAGGAAAGCAAACCTCAGTACTTGTCCAAAGCCCCAGCTGGCATCGCTGGCAGTGCCCAGGCCAGGCTGGACAGGGCTGGGAGCACCCTGAGACCATGGAAGGTGTCCCATGGCATGGGTGGGGCTGGGTGGGCTTTAAGGTCCCTCCAAGCCAAACCTTTGTGGGATTCTCATTTACACTGCAGCCAGGGACACCAGGTGAGCAATTCTCCACCACCAGAGCTCCCAGGCCCTTCTGGAGCATTTGCTGCTCAGCTGCTCCCTACAAATTTTCCATGCAACAATGAGAAATTTCGAGCAGAAATACCCACAAAGAAGCTCCTGCACAGCCCTGCTGCTGTACCAGCGTCACCTCTGCATTCCCTGCTCTCCCCCACTGAGTACAGATATCCCACACCATTTTCCACAATGCTCCGACTGGTTTACGTGTCAAATTGGTTCATCTTTTACAGCCTTCATCAGCTGAAGATACCTGAGCCTTCCTCAGCTCAGATTGTATTTTCCCTGAGACTCTGTCCACCTATTTCTGCACAGATCCAGGGACAGCAGAGCCAGTATTTTGGAGAGTAGTTTCTGAGACACACAGTGCCTCTCCATCCCAAATCACCAGTGATACACCCAAAAGTCCCCTGACAGTGGAAGCTTAGCAGCAGTCCCAGTTCTTCTTAGGGAAGAAATAAAGCTGCAGTAATTCACTTTTTTAACTGTTGATAATCAGCACAAGAACCCATACTCTCCATTTCCCAGCATGGAGTGCACACTGGGAAAGAGGACTGCACAAAATGAGAGTGGGGGGGAGGAAAAAATAAATCAAGCTCCTGAAAATCCACGGACGTTCCCTGATAATCACCTGTAATCACTCAAGAACCAAATCCCAACGACCCTTTCACTGGCCTGAAGAGCCAGGTGTGACTCAGCAAAAGGGCACGGGAAAACAGGTAAGCAAATAGAAAAATCCTTCCTTTACCCTGCTGAGTATCAGAGAGATCCTTAATTGGAATTTGATTAGTGTGTTAAACATGGCTGGAGAACTCCAGAGAGCACGAAGATGGAATTATGCTCGGGAATGTAAAATTGTTAAGCAGATCAAAATGGCCTTATTAAATCAGTCTGCATGCAAGAGAATCGAGATAGAGGAGGAGAATATTGTGCATAGGTGGCACAGGCAAGGAGAAGCATCAGCCAGAGCACAGGTTACTTTACCTTGATGGGCTTGAATTTCGGGTAGGACCTTTTCTATGACTGCTAATGCTTTTCTATGGTAATCTGCTTGTGCTTCTAATAACTGAGAACAGAAGCCACATTTTAAAAACAAAAAGAGCATTAGCTTCTGATGAGCACATAAGACAAGACTAAAGGTTTAGCACACAAAATGTCATCTCTGAGAGCCGAGTGTGTGTGCCCAGGCGTGCTGAAGCAGAGCCCCAGTGCCAACACTCACCGTCACAAAGCAGCGGGCGTACTCCCCCTCCTTGGACACGAAGCTGTACATGTCTGCAGCCAGCTGATCCTTGGGGAAAAGATGCAGAGCAGGACAGCAGATTGACTCATCTCAAACCGTACACACAGGCAGATTCATTGTGGGGTTTTTTTTGCCTGCAGGGAGCTTGAACTAAGAAGCTGTAAGGCACCTGCTCTGCTCCAAGTGTTCTTTAAGCAAAATGATTTCAAAAATCTTAACTCTGGTTTATCCAGCAAAGCAGTTGCCCCCTTCAGTCAAGAACATATTGCCATTCAGTCCAGTTATTTATAGCACTCTGAGACAAGTACTAATAAAAATGGTTTCAGTTCTCAGTACCCAGTGGAGCATTTGCTATTAAGAAGTGAAAATGAATGTGAACTGCTCAGAGCTGTGACAGGTCCTGGGATGTCCCAGCTTCAGTTTCTTGCAGGTGCCTCCAACTGCACATCTGCTCCATGGCTTGGAGCACCCAGACACCCTGAGCACTCATTCATGGCCATGGCATAGCTGGCTCAGACTGAAACTGAAAACAATGTCAAATACCCAACCTAGAAACGCCCTGGATGGGGCTCCTCATTGAACTAAAGCAACCCAGAGACCATGAGAATACCCCCAGGACTGACAGTGTCCCAGCCACACGACCTGCAGCTGCACAACTGGGCAGCTCCAGGGGAGGTGTGGAGGGGATACTCGTCCTGTCCTTACCTTGCACTGCTCTACTTTATTTCCAGCTTCATCCATCTCTTCCTTAAGAGATTCTATTTTCGAAGGATGCACTTGGAAATTTGTTCCTGAAGTCTTGTGGGCTTGGTTATACCTGGGGAAGAAAAGTTTCATTTGGTAAGGACCAATATTCAGCGTGAATTTGTATTTATGGCTCCCTTGGAATTGTTTTCTTTCAACAGGAAACAAACCCCACTGTTCCCAGAGGTTTTCCAACAGAACTAAAAGTTCAAAACGCACCATGCTGACATAATCCACCAGCAACTATAAAAATCACCAGGAATCCTGCATCTGCCCCATAGTAGAGGTATCCAACATGCTGAAAATGGCTCCACCAATTCTCAGGGCAGTGTCAAAGCATTTTAAGGCACTCAAGGGTGAGCTGAAGGAGCCAGGGCCCTCCCAGTGAGAAGGCTCCACACAGGGCTGTGAAAGCACTTGGTGTGGTTACAGAGATCCCTGTTCCCTCTTTCAGCTGAAAATCTCAGTGATTCCTTATTTGTGTTAAACTCCTGTATGAACTGGAAACTGGATGAGTTTTTTCCAACATTTTTCCCATTATACACAGTAGGATCTCCAAAAGCCTGGTTCTGTTTGGATCTAGCAGTCATGGGTCCTTTTCTGGTGTAACTTACATGAAAGTTTGTCTTTTTTCACCTATTGCCTGCTCACAGCAGCATTTCAGTAGCAAGCACCAGCTCAGAGCAGGTGCCACGAGATGCCAACAAGGAGTTCACATGGACACAAAAGCACTCAGTACCTAAAATGCTCTCCTACCTTCCCCTTGCAGAATCCCAGTCCAACACCAGCTTTGCAAGCTGCTTCCTCTGCTTCTGAATGTTTGGGATCTCTGTCTGAAATGAGAATTAGGAGCTTACATCGAATTTTAAATTGTGCATTGTAGCAAGTACGTCTTGTAGGTTTCAAACCCACTTTCCAACACTAACACAGAGCTCCTTAAAGCAGTTTTTTAATACCAGCACTGGGATAAACCACTTTTGCTCAGTTTATGCATCAATCCAGATGTGTTTCTCCTCTCAGGTTGAGCTGTCTCACCTCTGTCAGCAGGCACAGTGGGTCTAGAACTTCTCTCTCAATCTGTACTTCATGCTGGGAGAGCTCCATTGCCAGTTTATTCTCTGCATCCCCACAGGTATCCAGCATTTTCCTGTAAGAATTACAGGAGATTGTCACGGGAGTTAGCACTGAGTGCAGAAGGAGTCAAGGCAGAGCAGAGCCCTGGAAAGCTTTGGGCTGGAGAAAGCACAGCATCCCTTCATGGCCTGAACCCAACTGCTCTGTGCTCTCTTGGAGAAATCTGGCATAGGCAAGTGGTGTTTTTAAACCTTTGTCTTTTAAATTCCTGAGCCATGACAAGGCTTGGGAGGCTTTTAAACATCCAGGTGGTTATGCCAGCCCTGAGGGCACAGAAGTCAGTATTTATCTCCAAGCCCATCCTTCCACCTCGCCAGATGCAGGGAAAATTGCTCAAGGCAGTATTTCATTTTCTCCTAAGCCCTTTTAATGTGAAGGTCTTAACACCCTAATTCCCAGCAATCCCATCCCCAGCAGTCTCAGGCTCCAATGCCATGAGCTGATCTTCATTTTATGCTTATTCTAAGGAAAAACCCTATTCTGTAAGATTTTTATCCAGGTTTAAATCTCCTGCAATGGCTCAGAACTATATTCTCAAATGTTTCCAAGGTCATTCTACACTGCCACCTTAAGAATTCCCACCAGCAATGAAAAAATCCACTTGGCTCCAGGAATTCAGCTCGTGGAGGTTCATTTGTTTCAGCCACTTGCCTGTAAATTGCAAATAACCACTTTGCAGGATAGATAAATTTGGGCTACTTTGAACTAGGAACCATTAATGCAAATTGGCATTATTTTACGTCATCAACTCAAACCTGCAGAACTGAGTTTAAAACAAAAATGCACTTTAATTGTAGAATACACAACATTTTAAACTTCAAATGGAGATGATAATTCTACTAGTCCACAAGGGGGAAAAATACATTTTAAAAGCTTTTATGTGAGCAGAGAATCACAATCCTCTGGAATGCAATTCAGCCTAAAACTTGTCCCCAAATCATTCCAGAAAAACTGCTAGCTCACTGTTTCTCCCTTTGCATGAGAGAAATAATCTAGAAATAATAAATTTTATTAGATTGAAACCAGCCTTTGTGCACCCAGAGGCTCTAATCAGAGCCCTGCAGGCAATAAGATGTCAGACAGCAAGTCAGGAAAGAAAGGCACACACTTACCCCAGCAGAGTTTCATCACTCAGCTGGATGGATCCTTCTTGCATATTTTGAGCCAGAGCTGTCAGAGGGAGCTTTTTCTATGGGACAGGAGGAACAGTGCTTAGCTCAGTGCTGCTCACTCTTTCCAGCCTCCCCAGTACATCCCCTCTAAGGCTCTGCTCCTCTCCCATATGGTTTCTATTACACCAACACAGCTCATTCTCGGACTCCAAGAAAATGCCAAGTCACAAAAAGTTTCAAGCCCCAAGACTCCTCTTCTCAGACACTGTGAAAAGCACTTTCTTCTCACTTTTAGCTGGAATGACTGGCCCAAAGTGTATCTCAACGACTGCCAAGGAGAGATAAACAGCTTTAAGCTGAGATTTAAGCAACCAGCTTGTCACATCTCTCTCCCAGGGGTCCTGTGTGCCCCTCTCAGGTCTCTGTTACCCAATAAAAGGAGAAAGAGCCAATGGGAATAATCCCTGGCTCTGATGCTTTAAGAAAACCTACCTAGGGCTTTGCTAAGGAGGGACAGAAATCAAACGTGGACAGAAAACCCCTTCCAGCCAGCTGGAGCTGTCGGTGTGCAAGGGCAGCTCCAGATCTGAGCTGCTGGGTCGGAGCTGCACGTGGAAACTTCCCCTGGCTGGTGGCAGGGTGGTGACAGCCCCAGCCTGCAGGGACAAGGAGTGTCCTGGCACTGCTGGGGTCTCCCAGGCTGTGCTGTGCTGCTGACACGGGGCTAACTCTGGGGTTCCAGGGGGGTTCACTGGGGTTTTCACTGGGGTTTCATTGGGGTTTTCAGTGGGTTTCAGTTGGGTTTCAGTTGGGTTTCAGTGGGGTTCACTGGGGTTTTCACTGGGGTTCAGTTGGGCTTCAGTGGGGTTCACTGGGGTTTCATTTGGGTTTCAGTGGGGTTTTCAGTAGGGTTTCATTTGGGTTTCAGTGGGGTTTCATTTGGGTTTCAGTGGGGTTCCACTGGAGTTCCATGGGGTTCCCTGGTGCTCCCTGGGCTGCTGTGGGAGCTGAGCTGTGCTGGGGGCAGCAGGGTGGCAGCCGGGGCCCAGCCAGCTGTACTCACGTGTCTCTTGTCAGGGTCAGTGCCATGCTGGCCCTGCAGACAGGCAATCAGTCTCTTCTGGGCCAGGTGGCACACGGACCTCACCGCGTCCAGGCGCCTCTCGATCTGATCCCGCGGGAGACGGGAGGAAGAGAAAACAACACAAAAACCAGAAGTTATTTCCCTGGCCTCAGCAGAAAACCTTCCCCCCTGTAGCACACGTCGCTCTGGCTTGCAGATTTCTCAAATTCTCCAGCTTACGAGAAGTGCAGCTGCTCAGCAGAAGTGCCTGACAGCAAAAAACGCTTGGGGGGAGATTGAAATTGGTTTTTTTTTCTTCGGTGGCACAGAAAGTCAGTCAGAGCTCTAGGCACTGGAAAGTGGGAAAGGGAAAAACATTGCCTTGCTTGGCATCTCAGCAAAAGGGAATCACGGTGACACTTGCCATCTGAGATGAAGGGCACACGCAGGTATCTGAGACACTAACTTAGGGAGAAAACTGTGGGGAAAAACTCGTAATTTTCAGTGACCTTGTGAAGTAGGTAATGAAGACACATCTGACAGCTCCTTCCCACTGCACAAACCTGTACTCTGAGCTCCTCCTGCAAGTCCTTCCCTGGTGATAAAACACAAGAGCAAAGCTCCCACATGCTGAGCAAAAGAGTATTTTCAGGGAGAGACTCCTGGGATTCAAATGGGATATGGAATTAATAGGAGTCAAAGCCCAAACAAGAGTTCTGTTTATCAGTGTCTAATTCAAACATGGCTTAATACACAGCCTGTGAATAGGACAAATATCTACACAATATACTGTTCTTTTAAGGGATTTTAAGCAAGGAATTTGGACTATTTTATTTCAGAGAACACTAAAAACAAACAAATGATGAACAGTGGGACAGAACTGCTCATGGCACTGAGCTGTCTGTGCACAGCACCCAAAGAATGCTGTTTATCTGCATTTTGATGACTCACCAAGAATAACAGGAGGCCCTTTGGAATGGATTCTATTTAAAAAGCAAGGGGAAAAAAAGTAGATTTCATCTGCAGAAATAATCTGAATAGATTCCAGTTTTTGATACAGCTCTAAAATAACTTTTATTATCTTTTCAGGAGGGCAAAATGAACCCAACCCAAGCTGAAGTGCTCAAAAAGCTCAGTAGAAATCTGTTAGTTTAGAATAAGCTGCAGAGAAACTGCCCAGAGACTGCTCTGAGAGCACAAAGCTCTGCCTTTTATCTACAGAGCACAGAGTAACAAATCCAAAATTAAGTCGAGGTGGAAAAAGTCCATATGAAGATCAATGAACAAGCAGGTATTGTTTGTAGTCTATTGCTGCAGCTAAGATTATTCACTTCTCTTGTGTTATCTTCAAAATAAGATAATCCCCTCCAGTGCCACCCCTGCCATGGCAGGGACACCTCCCATCGTCCCAGGCTGTTCCCAGCCCTGTCCAGCCTGTCCTGGGCCCTTCCAGGGATGCAGGGGCAGCCCCAGCTGCTCTGTCTGTGCCAGGGCCTGCCCACCCTGCCAGGGAAGGAAACACCACCACCACATTCTAAGCCATCCTCTTGTCACGAAAGAATTCCTGACGTCTGCAAGGTCAGGTAGTTAAAACTTGAGCACAGGGCTTTTCCCCAGCTGGGACACGGTGGCATCCTGGAGCTGAGGCACTGTCCCTCCGAGCCTGGCAGAGCCCTGGGTGCTGCCTCAGGCTCCTCGGGAAGGCTCTGGGGCACACACACACTGCCAGCAGCCTCCTTCCAGCCCCTGAACTGCAGCCATGACTGACAGGACACGCGTGACCCCGAAACTTCCCGGGCGTACCCTCTACTCCCTGATCTGCTTTCTAGTGCAAAGATGGCAAGAAAACCACAAAGGACATTCATCTCCTTCAAGCCACCTCTGAACTGACAATGTGACCCACAGGCCAGGCTGTCTGTCCCCTCAGGGCATCCCCAGAGTACAGAGCATCACACAATTGCTTTATTATCTGCCCCAGGGCCCTGCCAGAAAGCAGGGCTATTGTAAAGGCTTTTGAGTACTGAATTATAGCCCTTGTCTTCAGATGAAACACACTGAACAGACACTTGAAATGGAGCACAACCCTTCAGAAAACAGAACAAAAAAAAGCTGTAAGGATCCCGTGGCAAAGCTTGAGCTGAACATAAAAAAGCCCAACTGTGAACCATGTTTGTGAAGTGAGCAGCACCACGTTTCCAAACTCTTGGGTTAGATAAGAGCCTCCTGCCCCTGCGCAAGCCCCCAAGAGCAAACAAACAAGTGAGTAAATTCTTCCACTTGGGTGTAGCCAGGCTGCTCGGGGCCTGGGAAAGCCTTGCTTGCAAAATTTTTTTGGCAACAAGCAGCAGAGCTTTTGGCTTTCACTTCTTGTTACTATTCTGCAGCTAAACAAGAAACCAGATGGGCCCTCGCAGGCTACCAAGGTGTTCAACATCCTTGGTGCCACTGAGCTGCACGTCTCAGAAACTACCAACAGAGCTGTCAAACGGGGAAGGTGCTTTTAGCTTCAATAAAGCAACCCCCGAACACGGGGTCAAATGTTTCAGGTCACCATTACACTGGCACAGGGTGCCAGAGCAGCTGGGGCTGCCCCTGGATCCCTGGCAGTGCCCAAGGCCAGGCTGGACAGGGCTGGGAGCACCTGGGACAGTGGGAGGTGTCCCTGCCGTGGCAGGGGTGGCACTGGGTGGGTTTTGAGGTGCCCTCCAATGCTGTAATTCCAAGTACTTTGTGCTGAATCCATGTTGGAAGGCTGACACGCTCCCTCAGCTGCCACCTGAACCTGAGCAGCTGCAGAGCTCTGAACCAGAAGCTCTTCCATCTTCTGCCTGACTTCCCCGCTCCATCTACAGGCCCTGACCTCAAGCAGGCTGAGATGCTTGGTAATTAATCAGAAATAAGCACCACACTCGAGGTCCCAGGAGCAGCCAGCCTGACTTCCCTCGCCAATTTGTGTTCTTTTTATAAACCCTTCCCAAAGAAACCAGAGGAAGACAACTACGTAGGACAAGTCTGCAGGCAAATTTGCTCCATGGAATCAGTCACCCTTGTTAATGTGACAGTTGCAGTTTAAATTCCACCATGAAAGTCGTGTTTGATGAGATGATAAATTTGCACAAAGATGACAAGTCTGCAAACAAATCGATGTCAGCATGACAAGTCTGAGAACAAATATCACAGCCAAACAAGAAGCACTTGTACACTTACTTAAAGCAGTAACAGACTTCATTAGTGAGCAGTTTGGAGTGATTTTTGTGCCAGTGCTCTTAAGGCCCAGCTGATCTGTTCAGGTGAAAGCAGTGAGGACAGAAACCAGCTGTACCCAGCCAGGGTTTCCTCATCCTCCTCGGACAGACTGACAGGGCACCAGCACCAATGGTTCATGGCCTCACCAGGCCTGTTCAGCTCAAGAAAAGCAAGAATGGTTCCTCCTCCACTCTACCAAGCCACGTGACTGGAGTCAGAAACAGAACTGAGTTTTTCTACTCAAAATGTACCCCTGTTTTTTCATGTGCTGAGAAGAGAAACATCCAGGGTTCCATCCCTGACACAGCCGGTATTTTTCCCCACATTAGGTTCTTCACAAACCTCAGAAGGCTCACACGTCACAACACGAAAAAAATACATATGAGGCATGTTACAATACCTGCAACAGGTCTTCACTGAGTACCTCTGTTCTCTCAGCCCTAAGGGAGGAAAAAAGAGCATTGTCAGACACTCGGCATGTTCAGGGTCACAGATTGCCTCGACAATTCCAACAAAACCTGCTCGGTTCCAAGCTGTAATCCCCTTCCTGCCGCTGCTGCAAACGCCACCACGCTCACCGTGTCCCAGCAGCCGCTCCCATCCCTCGGAGCTGCAGCACTGCATCAACTCCTCAGGAGCAGTGGGAATGGCAGCACCAGAAACCTCCCTTGCTGAACTCCACAACACTGAAACAGAGGGGCTGGTACTCCAAAAGCCCATCAGAAGTTCATGGTCTTCCCAGGAAAGTCCTTCCAGAGAAAAGCCTGACTGCTTCCACATGCTTCAGGCAAAAGCTGCAGGCACGCTTCTGTTTTTACACACACATACATCCAACACCTTTTGCCATCCCAGCTTACACAAAATTTAAACTGTTTAATGTTGACACAGGTTTCTTTGTTGCTGACTCTTTGGCTCTAACAGTGATTGCTTCTCCCTTCGCCAGGCCTATAAAATAAAGATAAATTCCGTTCCCCCTGCTCCCTCTCCCTCTCTGCTGCTCACCGTTGCCGCACCATGGAGCGCTTGGAGGGACTCCAGGACACTTTTCCTGTTCAGAGAGTTTCCCCTGCTGCTGCCAGAGTCCCTCAGTTACTCCAGACTTTATCAGATCCTGCAATCTGTCAAACAACCCACTGCAAACCTGGGCACGCACGGAAAGCTCGTGTTCCTGATCAGCCCTCGGCAGCTGAAGGTGCCAAAAGCCTCCAAGGACAAGATTCCTTCAGGTCCGGGCTGGTGTTTTCAAAGCATTGATTTGACTTCAGTTTTACAGCACACTATCTGCTTGAACTAGTTGTGAACCATAAGGTGTTTCATAATTAAATGCCAAAATAAAGTAAAAGCTCAAAACCTCAGCCAGACTCAGACAAAAGCAGCTGAAATACTCTGACAGCACTGGAATATTTATCTGTTGAGGAAAACACAGACAAGATTGATAAACTTTTCTCCCACCCAAACAGAAATATTTTCTCTGACGGAAATTACATCCTGTTAGAGAGCAATTATTTATACTTTTTTTTTAATAATCCCTACAAAACCTACTCTGCTGTAGCCACAACTTTAATTCAAACCCCCTCAAATAGTAGAATAGAGCTTCCATACAACTTTAGAGTAATACAAAGTTTGATCTCTCCTTCCCTTCCCTTTTCCTAGGATATCCCATCCACTGGAGTGAAGAGCAGTGATGGATCAGCACTGTGCCTGCAGAAGGTTGTTCCCAGTTTAAGTGTGGTTACCCACATACTACGGATCGTTATGTGAAGTGCAAAATAATTTTTCTTAAGCTCTCTCTGGCCACTGAAGTGGTTTCTGCAGGACCTGGAGCCCCAGCTGGACAGCTGTCCTCTGTGGGATGCTGTCCCCAGCCCTGGGTGGCAGCAGGGGCCTGGCCAGGCCAGGCAGAGGCACAGCAGCCCCTGGTGATGATGTCAGGCTCGGAAGTGCAGTGAGGGAAGACCTCACCCTTCCTGCAGGCCCACATTCCACCTTTAATAAGGAAGCCAAGAAAGAGCCACTAAATAATGTTGTTTTTCAGTGATCACAACCATGAAAGAGAAAACGTAACCCTGTGATAGCAGCACAGCCCATCCCCTCTCTGCACAGGGGAAAGCAGCAAACCATCAAAGGGACCTGGCTGCTTCAGAATTAACCTCTGCCTCCCTTGGAATTAACCTCTGGCTCCCTTGGAATTACAGGTATGACCAGTTTGAAGTTTACATCCAACTGCAGCTTCGAGGGATGCTAATTCCTTCTGCCAGCTAATCAGGGAAGCAGCAAACTCCTAAAAAAAGAAACTATTTTCTTTTTCACTATTGAAGTTCTGTCCCTACCCCTTGTCAGGGCTTATTTGCACCTTATCTAACTGAAGCAATGAAGGAATCCTGGAGTCAAGAACTGGAAGCCTGAGCTGCCAAGTGTTCCCCAGGGCTTCCCCAAGCCCAGCAGTGCTGGCCACTGGCCACCAGCCTGGAGATCCCACACTGGAGCTGCTTCCCCCACGGGCCACCCCGAGCCCAGCCCAGCCAGGGCTGCTCACAGCCCAGAGCTGAACTCCTCTCAGCCCAAAACCCCAAATCTGCCCTGCAAAAGGAGGTGCCCAAGGCACTGGTGACGGGGAGAGCCCTGCCAGGACCTGCCACGGGGCTGTCCCTGTGCCTCGGCAGGGCAGGACCCACAGGGACATGGGGTAAAATGGATCAGCCCACACCTCTGGGGACAGAGGAGCTGCTGGCAGATGGGGCAGAGCAGGGCACGGGAATGTTGGATTGGGCACGCAGGGCTGGCAGCACCCACCACAGCAGCAGCACCCACAGCTGCCCAAATCCAAAATATCTGCCAGCCTGGCAGCGCTCCGCTGGGGCAGAACAGAGGTGCTCCCCTGGGAAAGGGGCTCTGAGAACTGAAGCTTCTCTGCCCCACCACCAGAACCTTGACATGGATCAACCCTGGTCTTAAATCAGCAGGGCATTTCAAAAGACAGATTGCAAAAAATACAAGTGAACAATCATCTGTTATGGCTGTAATAATCCTCTTAATGGCAAAAGGGGATAAAACTACTGAATTCTCTGCATGCTAACTTTCACACAGTTAGCACAAGGTCCTGCCCGCTGTGCAGAGCTTCATGTGCTGCTCCTCATGCCTGCATTGTCCCTCTCCCATCTGGGTGCCACCCCTGGGTGGCAGCTGGGATATAATAAACCAATTGGTTTGACAGAAACAGCTGCTCCTCAGCCAAATCAGCTCCCCCAGTTCACCCTTTGGACAAACAGCCTCCCTGACACAGCTCCAGGGTGGAACAGGCAGCAAAGGGCAGGGCAGGCTCCGAGCACAGCACAGCTGGCAGGTTCAGCCAAAACCCTGAGCAGAGCCAGCCTGGCCCTCCATGATCCCAGGACACCGAGGCACTGCCATTTTTAACAAAACTCTCGTTTCTTCAAGCACATTTTCTTTTCAAGATGACAAACACGGTACTTAGCACAGAAGAGGATATGGAACAGAAATGCTGGTGCCATTTCCTGCTTGGGGGTGGCATGGCCTTAACTCACTCCAAGCAAAAAAACCAATTGGTTTTACAGGGAAAGAATGTAATTTTTTAATTCTAGACATGTTAATCACAATACTTTGGCCTGCTGTGACATTTTAAAAATGCATTCCATGTGCCCCTAATTGAACTCCTCTCAGAGTGTTTTATTTTATAATTCCTTTTAATTCCCTTTACTTTTTCCCTTCTTTCTGACCTAGCCTGAAGCTCAGCAGAGCCAGGGGGCTCTGCTGCAGCTCAAAGCCTGGCTCAGCCCAGGCAGGGTGGGCAGAACAGCTGCCACCCCACAGGTCAAAAACTGATCCCTTCACTTGGTCACTTTGCAGCTCCTTCCCATTTCCAGGCCAGAAGTTTTCTCTGTACATCTGGAAACAGCAGATGAGAATTCCCGAGACAAAAGTGTTTATCTTCCATCGGGAAAGAATTTACATCTCCACATATAAAATGAAGAGGGGTGTATTAAACCTGCCACTGGGGATTTAAAATAAAATAATGCTTCATCTCAATGGTATCTGAGAGCTCCCTGGTCCTGCCCATCACTGGGGCATCGGTGCTGAAGCAGGGCTGATCCCCAAGGCAGGTCAAAGTTACAGAGGCACTGCAGGAGACTTTTCACAGGGGCCTGCAGAGACAGGCCAAGGGGAACTGCCAGAGACAGGGCTAGGTGGGATCCAGGGAAGGAATTCCTTCCTGGGAGGGTGGCAGGCCCTGGCACAGGGTGCCCAGAGCAGCTGGGGCTGGCCCTGGATCCCTGGCAGTGTCCCAGGCCAGGCTGGGCAGGGCTGGGAGCAGCCTGGGACAGTGGAAGCGCCCCTGCCATGGCAGGGCTGGGATGGGATGAGCTCTAGGTTCCCTTCCAACCCAAAGCATTCCATGATTTCATGAAATCCACACTCCTGAAAGGCTGACCAGGAAGGAACGAGAGCAAACCTGACACATAAAAACCTGGCCAGTGCCAGCAGAACAAGTGAGTCAGTTGAAATGTCACCGTGGAAACAAAGCCCTGACTCAGGCAGCAGCTGGGCGGGGGCCCTGGCAGAGGTGATGCCACGGGAGGGCAGGGACGAGTCCACAACCCTGGAAAGGTTTCAGTGGAAGCAAGGAGACACCCACCCCAAACTGGAGACAGACTTAAAGGCAGCCTTCCCTGCTGGGCGGTTTTCCTGAAACAAAGGCCGTGTTTGTGAGCAGGAGTCAGCAGCTCGGCTCGCTGTGAGGTAACGCCGAGCACCTTGGCGGGCTGGCAGCACATCCTGCCTGCTCTCCACATACAATAGGCAGCACTCGCTGCCAGGAAAAAAAATGAAAGAATCAGCAGCTCTGCTCCAAAACAAGGAATCCAGACCTGGATGACGATTTCCCTTCCAAAAGGTTTGCTTTCCTAACACTCACCAAGACAAACTGCACAGAAAGCACAGCCCAAGGCGTTTCAGGACCACCACCTCACTCCTGCCTGTTCAACCTCAGGCTAATCTTTGAAAGGAAGCCAGACCCAAGGTAAGCATCTATATTTTGATGTGGGTTTCAAATGTACAAAAATAACTCAGAGCACACTGTCAGGTGCTAGTATCCACTCAATTTCAGTATCAGTATTTAGGGAACACCACCCACAACCATCCATCAGCATGACTTTTAGTTTGCCTCCTATCCTCGTTTTTCACCCAAACTAAAAATATACACTTTTGTACATGTATTAAAATGGATTTAATTGTAAAGCTGGTGACCACGGATATTTCAGTGACACAGAAATCCCACCAAAGGCTGCTGGTTTGGAACTCACCCACTGCCAGTCCTTTAGAGGTGCCTTAAAAATGGTGCGTCACCTCCGAAACACTTCAGAGATCCAAACACCTCCGAGCTGCACAACTCTTGCAAATTCAGGCCTCAGTGAGCAGATAAAGAGAGATTTCTGCTGCTTTGCCTTCCTTCTTCATTATCTCCACTGAGTTCCCCCATCACGCCGTGCTTGGTCACTCACTCTCCAAGCTGAGCTTGGATGTTTTCCACCTCAGCCCTGGACGCGGGCGCTGCCGGGCTCTGCTGAGAGGCAGAGCAGGCTGCAGGGAGGTGATCAGCTTGGGAGGAGAGCAGAGCGCTCCTGTGCAGGGCAGGGAAAGGCACGACAGCCTCCTCACACAGGAGGGGACTGCAATTCCAGCGGCGGTGAATGGATCCAAGGCTGGGCTCCGGAGCCAGGCAGCAAATTCAGCTCTGGAGAAGAAGCCCAGCTCCAGCTAAATCCTATTTTGGGGCCCCTCTCGGAGGGACGGCTCCTCCTTGTAAAACACACTGAGTGATTTGAACATCACACCTTGAGAATTGCACCAAGGAGGGTGCAGTTCCACAAAAGCACTGTCAGTTTAAGAAAGCTGAGTAGATCACTGTACTGCAAATCGGAGATGAATTTAAACTGAACTTTCTACAGGCAAAAATACAATCGTGGTCTAAAAGTAGAAGCCCATTTAGAGCACTTTTGTTTGAGGGAAGGAAGCGATGTTTCAGTGAGCAGCCTGATGAGTCCAACAGCTTGTAAACTTCTGGGTTCAAATAAAAAATTGACAATTCAGTCAGCTTTCAATCACCTGCTACCCCAGTATTTGCAAATCAAATACTGACTGCTGACATCCTATGTCATAGCAGGGCCCAAGTCACAGCTGCTAAACTCTCCCCATATTCTTTTTGACTTTTTTGGTTTGAAAAACCCCAAACCTCTGTCAAGCAAATAACAATGTGACTTCTTTTAAAAAGTGCATTTGATTGGTGAAACTATGAATAGCTTCTGAAGGAAAGGCAAAGTGCTGCTGCAGGGGATTAGCATTTTAACTGCTACAATCCAGGCAAGGCGAAATCCAGTAGTGGTCTTATGTTTTTGTTCCCCAAAGAAAAAAAGTCCTGTGACAATCTGTCATAAATGAGTGACCAAAAACCCCCAAAGAACCTGAGATAAACTTTTTAAAGTTTCTGATGTAGCTTATCAATTGATGATGTACTTCCTGTGCTTTGCTTTTTTCCCCCTTAAGTACTACAATCTACACTTCTTATGCAATACTTTACTACAGAACTTGAGCTTTCCAAACACATCAGTTTATTAATGTAATTTATTTTTTAAAAGTACACAAACACCATCCACACCGTGTCTTGCTGACCACTTTTAATATTTAACTGCCAGGTATTTATTTACATTTAAAAGTTTATTCTCACACAAGGTCTCTCCCTCCCTCCCAAGCAAGCAACACCCTCTTACTTATGCAGAACCATTTACGTAAAATTAGCTGGGTACGGTTCTGCTATAAGACAGCCCAGCAGAAAGCAACCTCAATAATTCCTGAATTGTTACTCCTGAATGTCACGTGCAATTTTACAACCCCTGCGTGCCAACACAGCAGTGGGTGCTGCCAGAACAGGGATTCCTGAGCCCTGGGCCACAGCAGCAGCTGCAGGTGAAGCGGAACCCGGGCACCAGGAGCAGCCCCTCGGGGCCAGCGGTGGCCAGGGCTGTGCCACAGCCACGCAGGGAGCAGGAGCTGACTGCCTCCAGCCTTCCCGGGCCCTGCCTGGAACATTCCCCCTTCCCAAATGCCAGCTGGGCTCCTGCAGCCCCCCTGCAGCAGCTCAGGCTGCAGTCAGGGCCAAAACACAAACTGGCTCCCAGCTGCTTTGGCCCCCGCACGGACCGGGCAAGGGGCACCAGCACGGACAGGACCGGGCAAGGGGCACCAGCACGGACAGGGAAATCTGTCCCTTTCAGCAACAGCAGCTACTTAAGATCAACCTAAACTGATCGTGAAACAGCAGCCTGGGGCCAGCATTTCACTCCCGGGAGGTGACATCAGCCGGCAGAGCTGCTGACGGAGGTGGCTGGGTGCTCCTGCTCCAAGGCCCGGCCTGGCTCAACACCCCCGTGGCTGGGAGAAAAGGCTTCTTCCAGGAGAGCAGAGGGGCCAGTGAAGGCACGGGGAGCACAGGGGGATGAGGAGCAGCCCAGGGATTCCCCACATCTGCCTCTGGCAGCTCTCACCCTTGAGCGAGCGCAGTCCCCTGCCAAACCACCTGCTGACACGACAACTCCTCCGCAGGGGAAAAGGGAATTTAAAGAACTACCAAAACACCCTCCAACATCCTCGGAACTTCCAAACCCATCCCGATTTCCACTCCAGTCATGAGGCAGGTGGATTACCACCGACTCGAGACATTTTTAAGCTTCCTTTTCCCAGAAGTCTTACATTATCAGTTGCTGGAGAGGACTCCAAAAAGCAGCACTGCCTTTTCCACAGAAAAGCTTTTTACGGGACAGACATGTCTGAATAGGAAAAATATGCATTACAGGAATGAACACAATTCACTGAACTGCTAAAAAAACCCTGGGCGTTTTTTGCATATTTGGTTGCTTTTTTTCCAACTTTGACAAGACAAGAGGGAACGGCTTCACACTGACAGCAAGTAGGTTTACACGAGATATTAAAAAAATAAATTCTTTCCTGTGAAGGGGGTGAGGCACTGGTACAGGGCAGCCAGAGATTCAAAGGCTTCGGTCTTGGATAAGTGCCAAAAACTCCAGTCCATAAACGATTATTTCACCAAAGGTAATGCTGCTCTTTTTTAATGCATTGCCCGGCCTGATCTATTTTAAGTTTGGGGATTCACAAGACCGGCAAGAGAAAGCCCTGGAGAAGGAACCAAACTGAATCAACACAAGAAGCAAAACAAGGAAATGCAGAAAAGGCAGAACAATGAAGCAGGAATAGAAAGTCGGGCTGCAAAAAGGAGCTGGAAGCATTGAAATAACAGTAAAAAGGCTGTAAGGGAATTCGGGGATCTGAAGTTACATAAAATCAGCTGGGGACAAAGCAGGGATTATTCCCCATGCCCACGATTTCACAACGGAGCCTTTGCGCTGATTTCCTGAGCGCGGCCGTGATTAACAATTAATGGCCGAGCCCTTAATGATGTTTCTGCGGCATCCCGGGATGCCGGCGCTGGACACGGCTCCTGCTTTGCTGTTGCCTGGACACAGCACACACAGAGCACAGGCAGAGTCCGACACGCAGAGCCCAGCCCGGCCCACCCTGCCCCGAGCCCACCAGGCTCTGCAGCCCGAAAATGAAACTTTACTCAATCCCTGCGAGGCCATCAGGAGCCTCACACCCATCGAGCTTTATGATCCCGCACTCCAACACACGCCCGGGCCTGCCGGTACAAAAGCAGGATTATTTTAGCTTGCTGTTCTGTCCCTACAAAAACCAGCAGCTCGGAACGCTTAATCTGCGTGTGAAATCACTTTGCAGCAGGGCAGAGCAGCTGAATGCTCGACCCAGAGAGAAGCTGCAAGCTCAGCTCACACACTGATTTCTCTGTGTGAGAGTATCAGTTTTTTATCAGCTCCGTTCCCTACAGAAAATAGAATTTTTAATCTAGGGATTGATGTTTCCTAACAATTGCTTGATATTTATATGTGAAGAGTCTGCATATGCTGTACTTCCCAAAGCCATATCTCAGCTGTGACTTCTCAAACTGCCTGCAGGACAATTTATCTTCTAAAAACTGGCCCACTTTTGAAAAGAATTTTCCTGTCACCGGCTAAAGTAGGTTTCTTACCTTTAAACATGGAGGATGTGTTACCTTTGTGTACAACAGCACTAAAAGCTCTCTAACCAGCGACCTACCTTGTCTGTGCAACGTTCAGCTTTAATTAATTTTAAATTTCACTCTGGAAGCGTCACTGGGATGCTGAGAAACCAGCGAGGTAATGCATACAAAGACTTCAGTGCGGCGATGCGGAGCACAGGACAATTTGCAGGACAGAAGGAAAAACTGCTCCCCTATCGATCCTTCCGACCCGTTTGGCCATTCTGCACCCCGCTGGCCCTTTGATTCACTCCCCTGCAGTCACTCCAGGATGTCCCTGTCACTCTGCACTGCAATTAACTCCACCAGACAACAATCCCTGTCCAGGAAAATCAGCTCCACCTCAGCGAGAGGAGCACTCGTGACCTCACCCAGCTGGCCCGGGCTCCGGGAGCGTTTCCTGGGGAGAAGCAGCACTCGCCAAGGAGGAGTTGCACAAGTATCCCAACTGTCCTATGGACCAGCCATAGCAACTTCCAGCTCCAAGGTTCTAAGGCTATTTGGTACCTAAGGAAGAAATTTTAATCAAAACCACAGAATCCTGGAAGGGTTTGGGTTGGGAGAGACCGAGGATCAAGTTTAGCCTTCAAGACTGGTGTCTACAACAGTCAAACAGCCTGAAAAACGAGGAATCCAGTACAGGAATCTGTTCCAATCACTTGGCACCTCAGCACCAACTGCTGCGAAGGCACTTGGTTCTGAATTACCTAAATCAGACTTCCTCACCCTGCTTAACTGGTGTCTAATCAAACCCCCCTAGTTTCAGATCAGAGCTGTGCCACGGCCGACTGCTGCCTTAGACAAGGCCCAATACCGTGGGCTGGAGGTTCTCCTAAATGCCAAAAATTGGAGCGACTTCCTTTAAGTTACAGCTCCTTTCTTTCTAGAAAACGTTTCTAACACACGAAGACACCTTTCATCTAACCCCATCCTAAAAAGACCCCGTTATTTGGCATTTCATCATTGCTAATACAATGACCTCCAACAAGCGGCTCTGGCCACGGATCCATTATCATAACCTAAAAATACCATTCAAGTGTCTAAGAAATGCATTTGCTTTCATCAATTCCGAGCGTATCCCATTACAGGCTGAAACAGACTGTTACATTACTGCTATTTTAGCAGATCAAATCATGACTATTTCAAGATTTGAACTCCGGGCATAACCTGATATTAAAATTATTCACTCCGAAGAACCCCATCAGATCAAGTTAGAATCAAGGAATCAGCCGTGCCCAGAGATGGGGATTACTTTGTTAATATGAATAAACACCAGGAGGGAGAAAGGCACCTCCTGTGCCTTCAGCAGAGCCGCTGCCACTACAGCAGATTTAGGAGCACTTTGACCTGCGTGTCCCACACCAAAAGCTCCAGCCTGGATGCTCCACAGGGGTATGGACAATGTCCCTTCCCTCTGCTCCCCCCGGAATGGCGGCTCAGGCTCCGGTTACCTGCCGGGACACCAGCACGGTGTGCCAGCTCTGGCACTGCCCTTCCTTTAAACCTCCTGGCACCACCTGAGAGTCACCTGCACAGGAGGAGGACACTTTATTCTTCATTTTAAGGCACTGTAAGAGCAGGCTCTGCTGAGACAGAGGCTCTCTTTATCCTCACACAGAGCTGACCCCCAGCTGAAGAAGGAGCCCGAGCAGACCCAGCCAGAGCAGATCCCACGGTGCCTGTCTGGATTGTGAATATTTTATCAGCCCTCTCATCTGTTTCATCAAGCAGCAGCTCCGACAGAGCCAGAGCAGAAGAAGACACGCATGCGAGAAGGCAATTAATACTACCCAAATCCCCAGCTTGGAAGCTTTTCATCTCTTTTTCTGCAACAAAAATCTCAAGTATTTTACCCACTGCCCACTCAGCACCTGACACACAAGGGGGACACAAAGTTATATAGTTACTTTTTTCTTTTCACCAACAGGCTTTAGCCGGTTCCTACTGGAATTCACAACGTTTATTATTCCAGTCAACAAAATCTAGTTTGTTGTTTAGTTTTCTCTGGGAAAGAGAAGCTTTGAGGTGACCTAAGCGTGGCCTTCCAGCACCTGCAGGAGCTGACAAGAAAGATGGGGAGAGGCTGCTCCCAGTGTGGCCTGGAGTGACAGACCCAGGAACGCCTTCCCAGCGCCAAGGGCAGCTTAGGTGGGACACTGGGAAGACCTGGCACTGTCACCAGCAGGAGCCAGCCCTGGCTCAGAGCTGGGAGCACAGACGTGGGAAATGCCACCCACGGCATCCCTGGGCATCACACCCTGCCCCGTCCCCGCCTCTGGACGTGGGCAAGGCGAGGCAGCCCGGGCAAGGCATTCCCAGGTTTCATGTGGTCTGGAAGCACATCACAAGCGATGAGGCTGTTAAACTCGGGGCTGAGCAACTATTTACTCATCGATTTCAAACCTGGCACTGCCCTTGTAAGGGCACCAGAAAGAAGTTTCTTAAAAACACAGCGTAATTTCTTAAGTGTCTAATCTTCAGGATTTTTAATGACCTGGACTTTAAACATGAGATCATCTTGGCCTATGAGGAATTAAGAGCTCACTGCCTTTATGAAACCTAAAGGAAACACCAACACTAGGCCAGGATATGTTGTTTTCTTTCCTGCTCACAGCCAGGAGCTCTGGTCCTACCAGGGGTTCCAGCGCAGCTCACCAGAGCAGCAGCTCAGCCCCACGGGTCACCCCAGCTGCCAAGCTCTCCCCCGAGACAGAACCCTGGAAAAAACTCACTACAAAGCCCTCACCTCCAGTAAATTCAGGTGATTTTCACTTAGGCTTCAGCAATCTGCTTTGAAGGGGACATTAATCCATGTGATTAACAGACACGCTCACAAAACCCAACCTCGACCACAGCTTGGACCCCGCTTACAACATCCATTTCTGGAATCATTTCTGGAATCTGTGGTTTATGCCGAGTGACACGGTCCCAAACCCCCCACCAGCGCCAAGTCTCGCCACAGGCAGCAGCCCCAAACTGAACCCATCATAGCTGCCTGCTTTTCTGGAATTGGAAGTCAGTCCTGGTAGAAGAATCCGGCTCGCAAGCGGCACAAGGCATTGCATTGTGTTAGAGGTCCCCAGAGAGGAACCAGAGAAATGCACAGACACCCAGAGACTTTGTCCACCCTGCCTGGCCCCCACCTGCGTGGAAATTCCACTCTGCTGAGCTGGGTGCCTGTGCAGAGCCCCGGGAGTGCCTGGGGAAGGAATATTTTGCAGCTGTGTGTGCCAGCTCCCTTCAGGCCAGGCAGCCCCCAGCGCCCAGACGCTCATTCCCAGGGCTGGCATTCCCAGGGCTGGCATTCCCTGGGCTGGCATTCCCACTCTTTGTCCCCCCCGCTGCCTGCCCTGTGGCCCCAAACCTGGCCCTGCTCAGGAACAGCATCCCCCTAATTAAATCCGCTCAGACTCCTTTAAACCAGCCACCGCACTCAGCTGCCATCCAGAAAGATCTAATGCAATTTCCTAATTAGAGACCTGGAACTTCATTTGGAGATAAACAGGAAATGCTTAAGATAACGATTATAAACACTGAAATGAGATTTTTCTTTTCGTGAGCACTCGGATGGAGACAAATACCAACCTGCAAACTCCCTGTAAATATGAAACATTTCAATGCTGTTTGCCACTTTTTCAAACATTTCTGCCAAACACGGCAAGCAGTGCAAGTAAATAACACTCGGCAGATTTCACTTCTATTAAAGAATGTTTGAGCGAGGCAGAAATGTTCAACTACTGGGGTCATATTCAATTTTTCCTCCCTCCACAAAACCATTAAAACATTAAAGAAGAAATTCTTTGATATTAAATGACACTTTGATATTAAATGACACATTAAATGACAATGTTATATTGATGGAAGTATTCAGAGAGATGGATGCACTCTTGTTTTACCACCCTGGACACTTGAAAAAGCAAGTTGCAAAGTACTACCAACACAACACGAAGAAGCAGAAATGCCTTCCTCAAGTAATAATACACAGAACAATTCTGGGAAAGACAAGACTCAATGGATAATGCTTCAGCAGGGGGGGAAAAAAAAAGGGAATCATTTGGACCGTCCACATTTTCCATGAAGTATTACTAGAAATTATTGCTTTCCAGCAGGTTTTCCATGTACAGATACATGTAGGCAGCTCCTCCTTGTACAATATTTTGATAACAGGCATTTTAATATAGCTTGCTTTAATGGAATAATTATGTTACAACTCCAGTTCCAACTCAAGACTTGCACATTGCCAAGTGGCTTGAAGAAGCACTAAATATAGTTCAGCACAGTAACTTTTATGCAGGACACGAGCTATTAAAAGCCACGTTCCTAAACTCCTGGTGAGTCACAGCAATGCCATGAGTACAGGGCCTGGAAAAACCTATTTGTACACAAGAAGTTGTATTTGAGCAGTGGGAAAACGAGCACAGAAGCTGCAGTTAAGTCAGCCTCTTGCACAAAACCAGAGCCTTCTGAGGCACTTTGTGGGCTCTTCCAGATTTCTAATTAGTCAGAGCTGCCTGTCCCTGGTTTAAATTACTGCAAGAGCCCCAGGGCAGATCGAGTATCTCTTCCTAGCAAAAGCAGTAAGAAAATCCACCTGTCTGATCTTGGGTGACTCCAGCAGACCCAAACCTCCCCAGCAGTTGTCTGGAGTAATTTTTAACCAGAATGGTACTTGGGGATTGCCCCTAAAGGATGAACAAAGAACCTGATGGCAACAACAGCAGCAGCAGCAGTTGGTCCCCAGAGGCCAGAAGCCCAACTCGTGGAGATTGTCACAGCCTGAAATGTCATTAATTACCAACCTGAGCTCTGCAGGCAAACAGCACAACGCAGACCTCTCCATGGGCTCATTCCTCATGGAAATTACTCAGCTATGTAGTTCAAATGCTTATTAGTGTATCAGTGCAAAGCTTTGATGACAATAGCTCCAAACATTTATTTTCATTAGGGATGACTGCAGCTATAAAGGAGAATATTCCCAAGCTTCTAATCAAATCTGTCTCCTTTGTAATTTATAAAAGGGTATGGAAAGCCAGAGAAGCCCTTATAGATGGATGAAGAATTACTTTGCTGACATCAAACATAGTATATCATGTACGTTCCTGAGCCTGACACTCCTGCTGGAGTGAGGATCTGCTCAGGGCTCCCCAGGGGAAGGTACAAGCTCAGATCTGTGAGATGGCCTAAACCAGTCCACACCTGCCATTTCCCAGGGCCCTGCGCCCAGGCCAAGCACACGCTGCTCCGTTCCCAGGGGATACGAGCCCTGGGCCTCCAAGGAGATGAAGGTTTAGAGGAATTAGGACAGAAATCCCATGGAAAGCAATCCCAGCACGTGGTCTCTAAGGAATCGCAAGCCACCTGAAAGTCACGACGGTCAGAATAAAAATTATTCCTTTCTTCTCCACTCCCTCCCTAGTTTTGTTTTTTGGTTTGGTGGTTGGTTTTTTTTTCAATCTAACTAAAACTTCCCAGCTGTTTGCAGCTGGATGTAGCTCAAGATAAAGCCAGCCCAGAGCTCGCTCCTCTGGGTGATCAGCCCTGTGCCTGTTGTGGGCAAGGAGCCTCTTCATGACAATGCATTCACCCAGCTGGTGTGGAGCCAATGACTTCTGACAAGCCCTGCCTCTGCCCACCTGCAGCTCCAGCCCCGTTTTATGGGAATGATCCCGAGTGGATGCCATGAGCACCAGCCCACACCGGGGCTCCCCGTTCCCTCCTCGGGCTAAGGCTGCCCTGAGAACGCTCTGATGCCACCTCCAGTGCCAGGCTGGGTCTCAGCCACCTGGCCCAAGCTCTGAAATTTCACTTTTTAGGTTGCCAGAGCTTGTGCTACTCCGCTCAGCAGCGCTGACAACAAATCTGTCCAATACACGAAATATAAAGTCCTCAACAGCAGATTGAACTCTTCAGGCAGCCAAGAACATCCATGAGATAATTGCTGCAAAATATTTAACACATCTATTAATTATTGTGGAATCCTGTTCCACTGAGCTAATCCCCCCTTTAATTAGTTTCCTGCGTGTATTTCATAACTCCATATAATTCTGTCCATGGACTCACAGGCTTCTCATAATTGCCACTCCTTGGCTTTGATGGAGCTCTTGCCCATCTTTTCTTATTTCCCATATTAATGTGTTACTTCCCTGATGCCTGGGTTGGTATTTGGGATCCAAGGCCCAGGATGGCACCCCTGGAAGCTGGCTGGAAGAAGGGCAATGTATTATTGCCTGTGACATCCTGCTGAACGCCTGTCGTGCCTTCCATGAGCTCTGCAGTGCTTCTCAAACCCGATTTGAAAGCCTCAGCCCCGATACCTGAGAGGGAAACCTGTCAAAATCCATCCCTATTATGGGATTTCACTCTGGGAAGCCAAATCAGGCCCCGGTGACTACAGGAGCACACGAAACGTGAGCAACCTGCAAGAGCCACAACCAACGAACATCAGACACACAAAACCAAAGGCCTCGGTGTCATTTACACGGTTTTTAATGAAAACCAGCGAGAGCATCTCAGTGAGAGCAGCTTCCCCTCCCTTCCCCCCAGCCCGTGCACGGCCAGGCTGGCAGGGCAGCCCGGGTGGCACAGGTGGGTGGCAGGAGCTGCCCAGGTGGCAGGAGCTGCCCAGGAGCTGCCCAGGTGGCAGGAGCTGCCCAGGTGCTGCCCAGGTGGCAGGAGCTGCCCAGGAGCTGCCCAGGTGGCAGGAGCTGCCCAGGTGGCAGGAGCTGCCCAGGTGGCAGGAGCTGCCCAGGTGGCAGGAGCTGCCCAGGTGGCAGGAGCTGCCCAGGTGCTGCCCAGGTGGCAGGAGCTGCCCAGGCACCGCACCCCAGCAGGCTGAGCCGCCCGGCCAAAGGTCAGTGCCAGCTCTCCCCACCCACAGCTGCCAAGCGCTGCTCCGCATTCCACCCGCACCTGCCCCCGCAGCACAAAGCACCCCGAGCTGTTTGTCCCGCTCGGAACAACCCGGATTACTCCGAATTCCGCTGGGGATTTGGAGCTGCGGGGCTGACACACGGGGAATGCCGGTAATCCCTGCCACAGCATAAAACCCCCATTGATTCATTCCAAACGGGAACAGGAGCACGCGGCCGGTCGGGAAGCTGTTCCCTCTTTCACAGCAAAACAAACCCATTAAAAAAAAAATCTCCTCCTTGGGCTTTATTAGCTGGCACACCTGCCCTGGCTTGTGTGGGCTCCAAGGAAAACAAACACCCGTTAAGGAAGTTATTGGAAAGGAGGCCACCGAGACATAAACTCAGATAACAAGTTCATCCTTTCAGTATCAGTACAGACTCTCAGTTGACACTCTCAACGCAGGAAGGGATTTTCAGATTAAGCCTGTACTGAAAGCAGAAGGAAGCGGCTGTGGTAAAGCATCACTTCTGCTGGAGAAGCAGAGCGGTGACATTTGCATGTCCAGCTGCTGCTGCTGCGGGACACTTCCCTGTCTGAGCACAGATTTCTTGCTACCGACTTAAAAACCTTTCCCGAGCTGGAAACTCGTGGCAACCTTACCTACAGCGCTCCCGCTAGCTCTGTTAAAATTAAATCCTGGCTTTGGGGAGGGGAAGGGGCGAAGGACGCCCTGCAGAAGGCACCCTCTGGAGTTCTCTTAGGTGCGAGCGAGACCCAGACAGCGCCTCAGGGTCAGCGCGGGCAGCGGGGAACC
>VWZN01003174.1:50374-78750 GCA_013396955.1 Regulus satrapa
GCCGCCGCCAGCCCCGACGAGGCGGACGAGGCGGTGCGGGGAACCTGCGAGGACGCGTCCGTCTGCAAACGGTACCGGAGCCGCGGGCACGGCCTCCGCGGCGGGCTGAGGCTCGGGCGGCTCCCGCGGAGCGGCGCGGGCCGAGGCCCCGGGCTCTCACAGCGCTGCTGCTTTCGGGCGCCTCCCGAAAATCCGCCCCGATGCTCTCCCGGCTCCTCCGCCCCGCGATGGGCGCGGGCAGGGAGCCCCTGCCGAGCCTGCGGGTGAAGGGAGCCTCTGCCCAGGCTGTGCTCGGGCTGCTCCGCCGGGGTTCCCAGCAGCAGATCCCTGGGCGCTGGGGTTTGCTTGGAGGGTTTTCATGTTGGGATCAACTGCAGAGCTCGTCAGTGCTGTTGAAACAGGGTAACGCTGCTCCTACACCTCTAGGCTGAGGTGTAGGAGCTCTGGGATAGCCACAAACGCCTCGGCAGATAACTGAGTGTAGAAGGAAAGCTGGGTTTGTGTTTCTGAGGAGCTGGAGACAGACAGTTCATCTTCTGGGTCCCCCCCCCAGGTGGGAGTATTTGAGATTTGGGTCTTTGCTCACAAAATTTCATCCAGTAGAGAAGAGGCTGTTAAAAAGATGCTTGTTGATGATGGCAACAGCTGAAATGTCTAACTAAACCTTGTATAATCTCTTCATTTGAATAGTTCCGCACGTAGAGCAGATTTTTCAACCACATCTGCATGCGCTCACCCAGGCCCGGGCTATATCAGCCTTTTAGGGTCAGTTCTGGTGGCCTTGTTTCTTAATTCTCTCTTTTCCCTGCTGCTGCCCAGGTTTGCTGTGAGTGTTGGCTACTGGAAGGACCCTTACATCCAGTATTTTGTGAGACAAGCCAAAGAAAGGAAAGCACCTGAGATCAACAGAGGCAAGTTGGAACGGGAGTGGGACACCTCAGCTGTCCTGGCCAGAGCTCTGCACGCTGGGAGTTAGGGAGGGAATGTGTAAAAGGATGACACGAGGGTTCCTCACGGCAGTAATTTCATGCTGTGTCTGATCTTTTAAATATCAGTCTGTGAATCGAAACTCTCTTCCTTTGCTTTCTGTGTCCCAGTGCAGAGATCTCCTCAAAACGTTCAGAAATGTCCAGCTGGTGGGCAGTTGGGTCTGTGCAAGTGTAGAATTATTCTGCTCTGCTTGAGGTGAAACTTGACTAAAACTTCTATTTACCCAAGGAGTGGAGCATGAGGTTTAGTTTGTAATTAAAAACGAGAGAGAAAAGCTCTGAGGAGTGTTAAAAAGGAAGCATTATCCTTCCTCCAGGCCGCCCCGATGCGAAGGTGGAGCGTGTCAGTAATGCCTGCCCCGGTGGTGTGTGTGTTGCAGGTTACTATGCTCGTGTGCACGGCGTCAGTTACCTGATCAAGGCTTTCCTGGAGAGGACAGAATGCAACTGCCAGGTTGTGAATCTCGGCGCTGGCATGGACACCCTGTTCTGGAGGCTGAAGGTACCCAGAGGGGACGGGCGGGGCTGGGGGATCCCTGAGGGGCTCTGGGCTCTCCACCAGGGCACCGGGCAGCACAGCAGGAGCTCTCACACAGGCCCAGGATAGCCGGGCTTGGAAGGGACCTCTGGTGATCAGCCAGTCCAGCCCCCTGCCCAGGCAGGGGCACCTGGAGCAGGTGACACAGGAACGTGTCCAGGTGGGTCTGGGATGTCTCCTGGGGGAGATCCCCGCCCTCCCTGGGCAGCTGGTCCAGCTCTGCCATGGCAGGGCTCTGCTCTTTGCTCTCTCACGGAGAGAGGCTCTTCCTCATGCCAGGGTGAAACTCGTTGTGTTTTAGTTTCTGCCCACTGCCCCTCGTGCTGGCACTGAGCAGAGTCTGGCACCAGCCTCGGACAGCCCGCCAGGGATTTGTAGGGATTGGTGGGATCCCCTCTCAGCCTTCCCTTCTCCAGGCTGGCCAGGCCCAGCTCCCGCAGTCCCTCCTCATCACAGAGATGCTCCAGACCCCAGATCATCTCTGTGGCCTCTGCTGGACCCTCTCCAGCAGCTCCTTGTGTGTCTTGGACTGGACTCTGGAGCTGTGCCTCACCAGGGACGAGTGCAGGGGCAGGATCGCTCCCTGACCTGCTGCCACACTTTCCCCACGTCCCCTGGAATTCCAGTGGTGGATTTATTTCTGTGAATCATGGAGCCACAGAGTGGTTTGGATTGGAAGGAATCTGGAAAATCATCCGTCCTCTGCTGTGAGCAGGGACACCTTTCTCTACCCCAGGCTGCTCCAAGCCCCATCCAGCCTAGCCTTGGACACTTCCTGGGATGCAGGGGCAGCCACAGCTTCTCTGGGCACCCTGTTCCGTATGTAGGAGTGTTTGTGTGTGTGTAATTCCTGGAAATTCAGTTATTTAGGTGTTGCATGATGGTATCATTCTGGTTGAGCACACCTCGAAGTGAACTGTGTTCTCATTAGCATTTACATTGGTAAATTTGGGTTCTGGAGGGCAGCCTGAGGAGCATTTTGCATTTTGCTTGGTCACAATTCATTGCATTCAGTCAGTGGAAAGGAGACAATTCTGATTTTTTTTTTTTGTTTTCCTGAGATGTGAAGCTTTTATCTTACCTGCACTCCTATAAAAGCTCTGCCAATACACTGTTTTGGTTCCAGTGATTTGAAAAGCCCAAGTGGGGCCTGTAATTCCACGTCCTTGTCCTTGCAGAGGGCAGGTGTGGTGTGATGGCCTACAGAAGCTGGGGGCCGGTTTCTGGAGCGTCGAGCGCTCTGTGGGTCCGTCTCAAACGTGTGGGTTGCCAGCCAGAGCAGGCAGCAGCGTCCCTCACCAAGGGCCTGCTGCACAGGGACAGCCTTGGCACAGCCTCTCCACCAGCTGGGGAGCGCTGCCAGCGTGGAATGAAGAGCTTTTCCCCTCCTTTGTACTCCGGGCAGGCTGCTGTGCTCGTGCTCTGGCTCTGGGCTGGAGGAGAGCTGCAGTGTGGTCGCTGCCTGCCTTGGACCTGGGCAAAACATTTCTGGTTCTTTCCTGCAAGGCTGGAAAATCACGGGGAATGCTGTGGCGCTTTCCTGTTGCTGTGCTGCCCCAGATGCCCAGGATACATGCTTGGAGTGTGTGTTTCAGTCTGGGATGGGAGCCCTGCTCCTCTCAGGAGACATCCCAACCCCACCTGGACACGTTCCTGTGTCACCTGCTCCGGGTGACCCTGCCTGGGCAGGGGCTGGCCTGGATGAGCTCCAAAGGTCCTTTCCAAGCCCAGCTATCCTGGGATTCTGTGATTACATAAGGCATTAAATGGTTTCTTTAATTCTTAGAGGACACTCTCGTGTTTCTCAGCTCGTTTCTGTTGGATTTTAGGGGGTTTTGAGCCACGGGACATTCTTATACCACTCTTACAAATGGCACTGTAGGCCAAACCAGCTGTTCAGGATTTGAGGTTCTGTCTTGTCCTGTGCATGTGAGACTCGAGTGTCCCTAATTCTAATGTCTTCCTGCAATTCCCAGGATGAAAATCTTCTCCCTAAAAAATATTTTGAAGTGGATTTTCCAATGATCGTTGCAAGAAAAATACATAATATCAAGTAAGTCTGAGGGCTGTGCTCAGCTGTGGGACACTGCCCGTCAGGCAGTGTCATTATTTCATCCCTGCTGAGGAACTCTGCATGTTCTGGGATGTGAGGGTGGCAGGCCCTGGCACAGGGTGCCCCGAGCAGCTGGGCAGTGCCCAGGCCAGGCTGGACAGGGCTGGGAGCAGCCTGGGACAGTGGAAGTGTCCCTGCCGTGGCAGGGATGGCCCTGGATGGGCTCTGAGCTCCTTTCCCAAAGCATTCCCTGCTTGTTTGTAGGATAAAGGTTCATTATTGCAGGCAGGCTCTGCAGCCACTGTCCCAGGCTGGAGAAGGGCACGTGCCAAAGCTGGAGGGAGCCAAGCAGGGCTGGGACTGCACAGGGCCGCTCCGACAGCTGGAGGTGATGAAATCTTCTCTGACTCTGCTGAATTCCCAGATGTGCCTGTTCAGCTGCTGCTGCTGGGGAATATCCTGTTGGAATGAATCCACTCAGGGTTACCGGGGACACTGTACCTGCATTTCTCTTGATAGATTCTCTGAAAACCTAAAGAAATTGTGTGTAAAACTCAGCTCCAACTTCACCAAACTTGCAGAGGTTTTCCTTTCCAGCAGAGGGCAGAGATATTCCCTCGGCTGCTTTTGACACACGCTCACACACACAGACACACACACACACATATATATATATATGTTAAGAAAAAAGCTGTAAGCACACTGTTAAACAGGCTTAACTGCTCTGAGATGCTTCTTCCTTCTTCCCACAGATCAAAACCTCCCCTGTCAAAACCAATTATGGAATCCCATTCAGGGGACTCTCTTCTAATAGGTGAGTCATCTTCAAACTCAGTCAGTGATGTACTGCAGCACTTTTAAAACTTTTCTGATCATTTTGTTCTGCTATGTGGGCAGGCTTTTAATGTTTGAAATGCTGTTTGGACAGAGAATTGGGAGGGAAAAGAGGCTTTTTTTCTTCTCTTACAGACTCCTGCCCATTTGTTCCGTGTCATGTTAGAAATGTCTTCTCTTTAAGTGGTTTTATTCTGGCAGAAAGTAGTTGAGTTTTTTTCTTTTTCTCTCATATGTAGCTCCTTTTCTGTCACAGGGAAGGAAAAAGTGCTACAGAGAGGCATGGATACTGGATTAAAATATCTGTTGAGTGTTTATCTGCTTTCTGTCTCATTAAGAGCACAAATCTTTACATTTAGCAGTTTTCACAGCAGACACACAGCCTGCACAGTCCGGGCTCACGAGCCAGTGCTGTTTGCTACATTTTGGTATTAAGGGGATAATAATTTCAGGTGGTGTGGTGTGGCTGTACTCTCTTGGTTTCTAGCCCCATTATGGAACAGAAGGTTGTGGACTCCCCATCCCTGGCAGTGTCCCAGGCCAGGCTGCACAGAGCTTGGAGCAGCCTGGGACAGTGGCAGCTGTCCCTGCCAGGGCAGGGGTGGCACTGGATGGTCTCTAAGGTCCCTCCTGGCCTTAGGGACCATCACTTGAATGATCCAAGTCATTCAGTAATTGTATGTTTGTGTCAGGACTGCATTTGAAAACATTTTAACTTGTGGAAAATTCCCTGGGTTCCATCGAGTTGGTGTTCTCAGTGCAGATCTCAGGACAGTTCAGGAGGGGCAGTAACTCCCTGCACCCACCCCAGCAGGTTTGCAGTGAGAGCCTGCTGCCCCCTGCTCTGACCCCCTTCCATGGGCACAGTTCTAGCCCAGGCTCTGGGCACGTGCTGCAGATTTTACAGAACTTTTTTTTTGGCAGATTATTGGGTTTTCATTTCTCTGCAGACGTCCTTCGAAGGGCAGAGTTCTCCCTTGTACCCTCAGGCCTCCAAAGGTGACAGCCCAGAGCCTCAGCTCAGAGAGGGTTCCCGGGGACCCCTGGGGCACACCTGACCCCGGGGAGACCTGCTGGGTTTGTGTTCCTGCAGAGCTGCAGGTACACCTGGAGCAGCAGACCTGTCAGGCCTAGCAGCCTGCACTGTTGTGATCTAGGGCTGTTAACAGCCAGATCCCGCAGCACTGGGGAGACTGGGGAGACTGGTTTCTCTGGAGCCGCTTCTCTGGCTCCTTCTCAGTGCTGGGTGCTCAATCTTCAGAGTCACAACCTTGCTGTTGCCAGGCTGGTGTAGGCCCTGAGACCTTTGGGATGTAGCAGCACGTCCAGGACACGTGGAGATGGTGGAAGTGTGGTGGAACTCCAGTTTGAGCCCACCCCCAGGCACTGGTCAGGTCCAGTGTGAACTCTGGCTTGAAGACCAGTGAATGGAACAGCTTGGTGGGGAAGTGCCAGCAGAAAGGTGCTGCAATGAGTAGATAAATCAAAGAGATGAGCAGAGAGTTCTTACAGAGCTAAAGTGACTGGAAAAGGAATTGACTCAGCTGCTGGTTGGCCTGTGCCCTCTCATTTAAGAGTGTCTCCAGCTGGAAGGTTGTGGCTGTGACTGAGATGGGCTCCAGGGGAAATCCAGGGGTCCCAAGGCAGTGGGACTGAAATCTCTGCTGGGCAAATCCCAGGAACTCGAACAGACAGACTTAGTGGAGCCCAGGAACCATAGGATGAGAAGGAGTCACCATGGCTTTTGGAAAGGTGAGTTGTGCTTCCCAGATCTGGTGGAGTTCTCTCAGTCAGCGTATCTGTTGTTAAAGGACATCGGCGTAGTGCTTGGATTTCTGGGATGTGTTTTGACTGGTGTCCCGTGCCAAAGTGTGCCAAAGAAATGGCACAGTGGTTCTGGGGAAGGAATGGTTCTCATATGGATGAGGAGCTGGGATGGAGGGCGAGCATATGTTGTTAATTTTTGTTATGGAGGAGATGGAGATCTGTGCTTGAGGATATGTTGTTGTTCAACACTAAGAAAAAAAATTGGGAAAATAGTGATTAGTAAGTGGCAGCTTGTTGGCAAATCCAAACTGAAGAGTGGTAAAGAACTGTAGAAGTATCTTGTGAAATTAGTGACTTGATGATGATTTCAATGTGGATTAATAGAAAGTGATGCACATGGGGGGAAAAACAGTTTGTGCCTCACATGTAAATGATTATTGCTGCCTTCCTGCAGGATCTGGGTATTAGAATAAATAGATGGATGAAAGTATGAGCTCAGTAATGGTCCAGAAGTACAAGACAATTTTAAGTATTTTTGAGAAAAAGCTAGGAAACATCTTAGGTGCCAGTGTTGGTAGTGTTTCCTCTCCTTGACCTTTCCCTTTGGAGGTGCTGTTGGCCTCTGGAAGGCTGGGTGCCATCCCGGGGAGACCCCGGCTCTGAGCCGGTGCAGCTGTTGGGCCCTGCAGTGTTTGGGAATGCCAGCTGGCACAGGGGAGCAGCACTGCCAGGTAGGGAAACCTTACACGTTTCTCTGGGGGTGTGGAGCAGCACTGTAGAATCCTGTCCCTCCCCGTGCCTGATGTAGCAGGAATGATTTGTTTGGATTGTTTGGAGCTCCCATGTTGAGCCGTGCTGATGCGGGCGGACACGAGTCGGGTTCTCTCGGTGCTTTTCTGCTCGCCCCCGATGTTGTCGTGCCACGGAGCTGCTGCTAGCCCTCACCTTCACTGGCCTCAGGGCAGCTGTGGCCAGAGCAGGGCCAGGACAGAGCTGGAGCCGGGGAATGCAGAGGTGAGCCCGTCACTGGACAGGGACAAGGGAGAGCAGGGACGAGGGCGAGCAGGGACAGGGAGGGCAGGGACAAGGGAGAGCAGGGCCGGGGGAGAGCAGGGCCAGGGGAGAGCAGGGCCAGGGGAGAGCAGGGCCAGGGGAGAGCAGGGCCAGGGGAGAGCAGGGCCAGGGGAGAGCAGGGCCAGGGGAGAGCAGGGCCAGGGGAGAGCAGGGCCAGGGGAGAGCAGGGCCAGGGGAGAGCAGGGCCAGGGGAGAGCAGGGCCAGGGGAGAGCAGGGCCAGGGGAGAGCAGGGCCAGGGGAGAGCAGGGCCAGGGGAGAGCAGGGCCAGGGGAGAGCAGGGCCAGGGGAGAGCAGGGCCAGGGGAGAGCAGGGCCAGGGGAGAGCAGGGACGTGCCTGTGGCAGTACCCAGCAGATTGTTCCCTAAGCTCACTCTGGTGGCTGCTGTGAGGGCAGTGCTGCTCCTCTCTTACCTTGGCAGGTGCAGAGTGCCCCTGGAGAGCTGCTCCCTTCGGGGGCCTCTCACACCACCTGCCCTGTCTAGGCCAGCGTGGGCACTTGGTTGTTGAGCTTCCCTCTGTGCCCAGGCTGTCCTGTGACCCGTCAGGGGACGTGCAGGGGCTGACCTGAGCTTCCAGGACAGGCTGGGTGTGTGGCAGTGCCCTGCTGGGGGCCAGCAGCATGCAGAACAGGGGCTGCTGCTTTGGAGAGCTGCCAGAGATACCTTAGCATGAGAATCCTAATGAAATCACTCGTAGCCAATAGTATCCTGCATGCTGTCTCTTGGAAAACCTCCAGGAAATTGTTGCACTAATGTGAGAAGAGAGTAAGAGAAGAAAGCTGAGTTCTTGTGGTAGAGGAAGAGCTTGGTGTGCCTGGAGGCTGCAGTGCTGCTCCAGCAGCTGGGTGAGGGCCTGGGGCTTCCTTCCAGCACAGCAGCTACTTCTCCTAACATTGCTGGGGAGAAAAGATTCAATGTGGTGAGGTCAAAAGAAACTATAAGCAGCTCCTGCTGCTACTCAGTTACTACAAGCTTGTCGTGTTCCATGACTCTGAAATTTGAACCACTTGTGTTGTTACCTCTGTGCCAAAGTCACAGAAAATAAACATACAAAGTGTGTGCCCAGAGCAGGGCAATTCTCTATTGATTATCCCTGGAGAGCTGAACCTGGGCCTGGGCCAGGAGAGCCTGGGTGAGGAGGTGGAGTTCGTCTTTCTCCCCTTCTCCATCCCCTCCCTCGTATCTCTCAAATGAAATCTCAGTTTGGTGTTTCTCAAACCTTCATTTCGGCCAAGTACAGAGAGAATCTTTGTACATGGCCGAGTGTGAGCATCACACAAATCCCCTGGGCAGCTCTGGAGGAGAGCACCCAACCAAACGCTAAAAATCATCACGAGGTGGTGGGGCCTGGGTTGGAATTAGTGCCTGGAATACGGGATTTTCCCTGGCTGTGCCAGCATTAGGGCAGCTGGCCTGAGTCACAGCACCACAGTAAGAACGAACAGAGGGGTTTGAACACACACACAAAATCGATTCAGTTAAAACAAACTCTCGTTCCTCAGAAGAAATCAATGGGGACCATGTGAGCGTGCTGCCAAGCTGGAACTCAGTTTTCCTTTTCCAGCTGCCCCGTGGAGGGGCAGGAATTGTAAAATCCATTTGCAGCAAGGCTGCTCAGTCTTGGGCAGCAGATTGCTCACTTCACACCCCACAGAATATCCCGAGCGAGGTATTCCAAGGGAACATCCCAGCCCTGGCCCTGCACAGCACAGCCCCAAGAATCTCCAGCTCTGCAATGAGGTAGGAGTTGGTGCCAGACCATGTCCCAGCAGTGCAGCAGTTTTTGGGATGTTGGTGGGTGGATTTCTGGTCTCCAGGCTGGGGACAGTGGCAGTTCCAGCTGTCCCCAGCTGCCACTGCCCTGCAGTCAGCTCCCTAAGTGGGAGGTGGTGGAGCAGTTGAAGTTTGCCTAGTTGAGTATGATCAGACTGAAAATGAGAAAATTTAATTTAGATACTGAGGAGAAATCCTTCGCTGGGAGGGTGGGCAGGTCCTGACACAGGTGCCCAGAGCAGCCGTGGCTGCCCCTGGATGTCCCAGGCCAGGCTGGAGCACCCTGGGCTAGTGGAAGGTGTCCCTGCCCGTGGCAGGGGCTGGCACTGGGTGGTCTCTGTGGACCCTTCCAGTCAATACCAGTTCAGGATTTTATGATGAAAGTGCTCAAATTAGTATGGTGTGAGCAAGGCACCTTCACTTCCACCTTGGAGCCTTTGTGCTCCTTCCCTCCTGGATCACTTGAAAAGTTTTGTGGTTTATTTCTGGCTTTTATTTCTGTTCTTCATTGATATATTTGTGTGTCCAAGCCCCCGAAGCTGGACAGGGAGCTGGCATTAATTCCCTACTAATTGTGGTGGCTGACGCTGGCGGTGCCGTATCCATGGCCAGAAACCAATCCCTATTTAAACACTTCCCTGTGTGTGGTGGGGTTTTTGGGTGGCTTTTTTTGATGCCATTATCATGGCCTTGATGTAATCACTTAAATAGAAGGGTGTGGGAAGTAGTAAAGCTATTACAGAACATGCACATGGAAAAAGCCTTGACTCAAAATGTTGAATCATTCAACATGCCGCACAACTTTTTTCTTTTTTTTTTTCTCTTTTCTTCCCTTGTAACTCTCTGAACTGTTTCTGATTCCTGGATCTGCTCCCAAGTTGCTGGAATGGCAGCTATTGTCGCTTGCTAGAGCCACTTTCAGGGAGTTGGTCGCTTGAAAATTAAACAGGGGTGCATCCTCTGGAATGTTTGATCACTGCTCGATGTAATCATTGGGAAAACCTGCACTTGTCCCCCAGTTTTTTTGTTCCACTCGCCTGAAATGGGAAACCCCTTTCATCCTGCCCCTTCAGCCACTTGGCTTCTCTTCTCTCCTGTGCCAGGGGAGGCTCAGGTTGGACATCAGGAGGAATTTCTCCATGGAAAGGGTGGCCAGGCACAGAGAGGTCTGGAGTCCCCCCCAGAAAAGCTGAGGCATTCCAGAGCCGTCTCTGCAGGATGTTCCTGCTGGACTTTGGCTCTGGCTGAGTTTGGTGGAGCACTCGAGAAGTCCTGTGCACCTCTGGGTGCATTCCTTGCTGCTGGGTGTCAGAATTATTGATAGCAAGGGGCTCCTTGGACTCTGGGATTTGTCCCTCCTTCCTGCTGGGAAGCATCCACAGGATCCTGTTGTATCCCAGGGGAGTATCTGTTGCTCAGAATACCTTCTCTAATTTGACTCTTTCCTTAAATACCACCACTAAATCATACCAAAAGGCTAAATTACAGCTTTTTTTTGGCCCTAAGTCTGTGGCTGCTCCCCATATTTATTATATAACTACATATATAGTTAATTTATATAGCTATATCTATTGTTAGTATTTGAGATACTGTCACTTAACTTAGTTTTTCAGAAATTTACATACTTTTATGTAGTTCCCGTGTACATACACTGGACCCTCTAAGAAGACTCTCTCCAAAAACCCCCAAAATGCTGCCTTTAATCTTCCCATTTCTCTTCTCTCTGCATTCCTGGAAACCATGGTAACGACTGGGATAACCTCTCTGCTTCAGCATGGCTGCAGAGGGAGAGAGGAGGCTCAGTGCAGGGTCTGGTGGCGATGGAGCCCTGGAAAACACAGCTAGGGAGGGAATTCATGTTTGCAAAAGAAGAGTTTGCTGCTGATGGTGCAGTACAACAGGCCAGACTTTGGCTCCCAGCTCCCGTGCTGCCGTGGAGCTGTTTGGATTCCTAGCTCCAGCATGCCTCTCGTTTGTAACGTTGCTCTCTGCAAATCTTGCCTTGCAGATTCCCACAGCCTGGACTCCAGTCGATATTCCATAGTGGGAGCCGACCTCCGCTTCTCTGCAGATCTGGAGGAAAAGCTCAGGAAACATAGCTTGGATATACAGTAAGATCGTAGGGTTTGCATTGGGTTTTTGGTTGGATTTGGTTTTTTTTTTAATGGGGAATTGTGGAAGCTCTTGTCCGAGGCCAGGCTGGACAGGGCTTGGAGCTGGGATAGGGGAAGGCGTCCCTGCCCGTGGGAGGGGGTGGCACTGGGTGGTCTCTGTGATCCAACCCAACCCATGCCAGGATTCTGTGATTCCTGAGTTTTGTCACCATTTGCCGTGGCCTCCTCTTAGACCCCTGCTGTTCCTAAACCTTTCGGTGGGACTGCAGTGGAGTCCTTGGGATCTGAATCCCAAAGCTCCTCCAGGGTTTCAACACGAGGCTCTGGGGGGGCAGGAGTTGAGTTTTTGAGTGGATGATGGACAGACCTTTCAAATCTAAGCAATATAAATAGCAGCGATCTGGCTGGGTGGGAGAGAGCATATGGGGAAGCAGAATGCATCAAATTGCCATTTAATTCTTTACACTTCCATCCTCTGAAATGTTGCCTTGCTTGCCTACATTGCTGCTCCTTGTGGAATTTCTCCTGCTTCTAGTGACTTTTTTTCCCCTTTCATTCCAGCAATTAAAAGCAAACTCAATAATTGTGAAGAAAATCACTTGTGTCGATGTCTATTTTTGTTGTTTTGTGGATGGAGGGGGAAGAGGCAATGTGCAAACTATAGATTACATTTTGTTAGATAATAAAATGTGAAGATTGTTTTACAGATACTGAATAAATTTGTCTAATTAAGATTCTTCTTAGAACTTTTTTTAAAGAGAAAGCTTTTTTTTTTTTTTTTCCCTTTCCAATTTATAATTAATGCCTGATTTCTCCAAGAGTGTGAGCTGTGTGTAAAGGGCACAAGTGTCCTGCAAAGGGAATTTTGACACACCTCAGTTCCTGCTGTCAGAGAGGGCTTACAGAATAAACACTGTTCTGTGCTCAGGGCTGACTTTGGGGAGATAGATCCCTAAAATCTCTGGCTCACAACCACGGGAGTCTCCTGTGGTTCATTAATTCACAGCTGCCAGGAAGCCCAGTTTTAGTCAATGTGATGAAGAGATTTCATTCAGTCTTCAGTGTCTAGTTCATAAAAAATGGAGCTCTTTCAGGAAATTCCGTGGACATGAAGTGACTTGCTTGCTCACAGCCCTTAGTAGATTTTTCTTGTTCTTTTGCTGGAAATCATGTTCTCCTTGGGTTTTGTTTTGCAGTTTGCCAACGCTGCTGGTGGCTGAGTGTGTGCTGGTTTACATGACCCCCCAGCAGTCTGCAAACCTGCTCAAGTGGGCAGCAAGCACCTTCCCCGTGGCCATGGTTATCAATTATGAGCAGGTAAAACCAAAGGGGCATTTTTAGACCTGCATTGTTGCCATTAAAATTGCTCTCGTAGGTGGGAGTTGTTGGGGAATGAGAGTGGGCCATGTCCTTTTGTAGAAACAGCAGTTTCTGCTGAATTTCTGTAGTAATGTGTTTGAACTTGTAGCTTGGTTAGCTCATTGTAGAGAAAATACAGCTATTCTGAAAGACAATTTCTGGACTATGTTGAAGCAAAATAATTGAGACTTAATCCATACGTGGAAAAAACCATAGAATATTGATTTAGCTAAAGCAGAGGAAAAAGAAATGATGCTGAGTGCTGGCTCTGGGTGTATAACATTACATAATTACCTCTGTGTTCTTTGGCAAAGTGGAGCAAAAATCACATCAGCATGAACTCTGTTTCCCCCCGTGGAAGTAAAACACTGCCTCGGGGGAGCTAGGTGGCTCCAGGAATTAGTAACAGGATCTTCCAAGCTGTAAATCACTGCTGGAGAGCTGAAGGAAGCTGCTGGGAGCTGGAGCAGAGGCAGCTGTGCTGGCAGCCCCTGGCACTGCCCCTGCCCCGGGGCTGCTCCCGAGGAGGAGGAGGAGGAGGAGGAGGAGGAAGAGGCGGCGGCGCTGGGCAGTGAGAGCTGCTGGAGGCCGTGCCCCTCACTGGCACCCCATGCCTTCTGTCACGTAGGCAGGCCCAGGGTTGGAGCAGGATGCTGCTTTTCCCCGTGCTGGTGGGAAGGGGAACCCTTCTGTCTCCTTTTCTCCCCGAGGTGAACATGAGGGACCGCTTTGGGCAGATCATGATCGAGAACCTGCAGCGCCGGCAGTGCAACCTGGCCGGGGTGGAGCTCTGCAGCTCCCTGCACTCCCAGGTGAGGGGTGGGCGCTCAGCTGGGCTCTGCCAGCTCTCAGTGTGCCCTGGGGGGGCCGGGGCAGGGTGGGCCAGGCACTCAGCCCTTTGCTGGCCACCTGGAACTGGGGCATGGTTTGGTTTGGAAGGGGCTGTAGAGACCATCCAGTGTCACCCCTGCCGTGGCAGGGACACCTGCCATGTCCCAGGCTGCTGCCAGCCCCGTCCAGTGTGGCCTGGGACACTGCCAGGGGCAGCCACAGCTGCTCTGGGAATCTGTGCCAGGGCCTGCCCACCCTCCCAGGAACAATTCTTTCCCCCATATCCCATCCAGCCCTACCCTCTGGCAGTGGGCAGCCATTCCCTGTGTCCTGTCCCATGTAAATTGTCTCTGCCCATGTTTCCCATCAGCTCCTCCAGGTCCTGGCAGGCCACGGTTAGGTCCCCCCAGAGCTTCTCTTTGCTAGCTGAACGTCAGCGGTCGCACAAACCCTCCTGGGGAGAGGCAGCCCTGCTCAGAGTCTGCCCTGATCTCTCTCCCTGCAGAGATCAGCAGCAGACGTTGAGGGGAGAGTCTGGGAGCTCTTCAGAGGACAGGTCAATCAGCTGCCCAGCGAGATCCTTGGGGAGCAGCTTCCTGGGGGGCTTTCCCTGGCACCCTGTGATGGCTGTGCTGCCCTTTGTTTTCCAGAGGGAGCGGCTGCTGGCGAGTGGCTGGGAGAACGCCCGTGCCATCGACATGATGAAGGTGTACAGCTTCCTGCCACAGGCTGATGTCAAAAGGTACCGCTTTTGGAACCAGAATTCATCTTCAGCTGCCATTTCCAAGGTCCTTCCCGTCCACGTGTAGTGTGGTGTTAAAACCCTAAGCACAAAGAATTTCCAACTCACTGTGCTGACAGGCACCCAACCACCAAGAAAACACTACACTGAACATTTGGGGGATCCCCTGGTGTACCAGAGAGGAGGCTGCAGGCAGGTGCTGCCCATGAGACACAGCATTCCTGAGCCTCTGAAGCTCTGCAGAGCCTCAGGATAACGCCTGGATTGATGATCCAGAGGGTGAACGCTGCCAGGAGCGGGCTGGAAGTAGCAATGGCTTATTTGGGTGTGACAGAAGGCATCTCATGACAGAGATCTGCAGATGGAAGATGCCACAGAAATGCTGTGTTGACTTTTTTACAGTCCCCAAGATGTTCCTTGTGAAGATTTTGGCTGGGGTTAAACCACGACATGTTGAAATCATGAGGGGGAGACTGCTGGGTCTGCAGAACTCAGAGCACAGAGCAGGGACTAAAGGCTGTTCAACAGTCACCGATCTGCCTGGATTTTGTTAATATTTCTGCATTAAATGCTAAATAAACGGTGGGAAATTTTAAGGAGTAACTTCTTGGGGTTATAATGTGAAATGTGAGTTGCTGTGAGTCATTCGTCGCTGGAATTAGCTGAGCGGGTTACCTTGGTCAAAATATTCACGAATGGGGGTTTCTCAAAGCCTGGAACTGAACAGGTGAGAGTGGAACTCAGAGGTGGTTTAAATAGGAACAGGGATGTGTGGTGGGACCATATGGCACTGGTGGAGACACAGAGCTCGTGCTTTCTCTGCAGCATTTTTGGCTACCTTGGATCTGTTCAGCTCCTTGCACTTGTTCCACATGCCAGGAAATAGGGTTATGTAAACTCTGTCCTCCAGAATCAGTGAGGCAAGTGCTTTTTCTTTAGAAAAGTCTTTCCCAGAGTGTTCCTCTGCAGCACTTCACACCCAGCAGTGCATTTAGGAACTTTTGCCCCTTTAGGTCCTCAGTAGCAGCCCTGGTATTTGTGAGTATGAGTTCCACAGATGAGTCCTGGAGTAGGGAGTTCCGGGGATGAGGAGTTGAAAGCACCCCGTGGTGTGAAAGCCCTTGTTCCATACATTGACAGGGGTGGGACCAGTGGTGGCATCATGGAAAAATACCTGTCATTATTCCCTGGAGAGGCAACTGGCCTTTCTGCCCTTGGTGTTCACTCCCATGGAGTCAGCAACTCGGTAAAAAATTCTGCCGAGAGTCCAGCTCAAATCCTGACTTTTATTTTATTTTATTCCTACAGAATAGAAGCCCTCGAATTCCTGGATGAAAAGGAACTGTTTGAACAACTGATGCAGCACTACTGCATCTGCTGGGCTTCCAAGGACAGCAGCAACCTGGGTAATGTCCTCCAGCACCCGGGGGTGACCCTGCCATGGAAATGTCCCGGGGCAGGGCTGGGCTTGGGGGGGCACAGCAGCTGTACCTCAGATCCCCCATTCCAGGGCTGGGCTCTGCTGCTCAGCACCTCCCAGCTGGACACTGCTCCTCCACAGCCTTTGGAGGGTTCATGGGCATCCAAGTGGGAAGCCTGTCCAGTACAGGGGAGTTGGAATTTTTCCACCAGAAGATGCCGTATGGGTTACTTTAAATAACTGCCTGCTTTATCCCATCAGTGCTAATTGAAAGGTTTACAAATCCCATGCATGGGAAGTGCCATATGGGCACACGGTATATGAAGGCACAGTGTCCTGACAACACAAAAATAAATTTGTATTTCTTATCCCAGGCTTCTCTGCACTGTCCCCATTTGCAGCCATCTGACACTGAAGTTTTCCACGCCGCTTTCTCCCCGGGGAAAAATATTCCCTCTGAAATTTAACTCTTCTACATGTTCCTTTTGTTCTTAAAATTCTGTCTCTCCTGGACTGGAATTTCTGGGAGAGAATTGATTTAGGCTTTCTGTAGCACTCGGATGTTGCTGCTGCTCCAGAAGTGATAAAAGGAGGGGAATTGTTGTTTGGCTGAAGGATGGATGGCCACAGCCTGGATTTGTCCAGATTAGAAGGACAACTCTGTTGCAGTCACAGTTTGTCTCTACTTCTGACTGCAATTACAGGGAATCCAGTCTTTCCAGAAAACCTCCGCCTGCCACTCGTATCATTTCCTCCCCTTCATCCTCTCTGCCCTTTCCCTGCTCCTGACAGAGTATCCAAGAGCAGATTTTATTGACTGTTCCTCAGCAAATGGGAATAGATTTGGTCTCTGCAGCCTGGCTGGGCAGCAAAGCCTCTGACAGAGCTGGTAAAAGGAGATCTTCAAATAAAAACCGATAAAAGGAGCTCTTCAACACCCTGTTGCTGCTGCTGTGACAGAGCTGCTGCCTTGTGGTGGTGCTCTCCTGAATCCTCCCGAGTTCTGAGCTCAAACCCCACGTTCTCCGTTGGATTTCTTCAGGCTGAGAAGTGGTGGCTGTAATACACAGCTGCTTTTCAGGGGAGCTGAGGCCCAAAAGTTCACGTGTTCATAGCAGCCCCCGCTTGGGGGGTTTGCTGTGGTTAGGGAAGGGCTTGGGGCAGTTTGGGGTGCTGAGGTTAGGGGTGCAGGGTATCTTAGGGGTTACAAAAGAGTGATCTCCAAGGTGATAATCAGTGGGCGTGCCATGGATATGCCTTCATCTAAAGCAGGCCTTTTTTATGCAGTGTGAATCTACTGCCCTCAGGAATGGGGCTTTCCCCTGCTTTGTCTTAATTTTGCCCTAATTTCATGAGCAGACCCTGAGGTTCCTGAACATGGTGTTGTTCCTTCTGCCATGAGTAACTCCAGTGCTCCTGTAAATTGACTTCATCAAATTAATTGCTGCATCCCAATCAAAAAAGGGTTTAAAAAGCACAGCCCAACCTGTTTCCTGCTTTCCTCATGCCAAACCCTTTATGTTTAAATTTTAAAAAATGAAATAACTCTCAAAGCACCTTTCTTGCTGGTTTCAGTGAAGGGCAGGGAGGGTAAGAATAAACAAACTAACAAATAAATAACTTTCTTCGCCCAAATCCCTCTCTCTCTTCACACAGGTCTGGCAAACATCGACTTCTGAGGGCTGCAGAGAGGGGAGCCCCCGGCTGCCGTGGCTCGGGCCAGGACATGGAGAGGATGGGATTTGCCAGGTGCCAGCCCCGGGCTGTGGCTGGGACAGCTCCCGGTGCTGCTGCTGGGGACGGGCCCGGTGCCTTTGGCTGGTGCCAAGGAGTATTTTCTGTGACAGGACTTGCACAAGGTGTCAGTAACTCCTGTTTCAAGCTTGCCTTCCTTAGTTCAAAACTGAAAGTGTTCCCGGATCCCTTGATTTGCCCCTGTCTGTGTTTTTGTGGATGTGTGAGCCGTGTTTGTGGCAGGAGCCTGGAGAGCAGCGCCGGGGAGCTCGGCAGAGGGTGCCTGCCCTGGGCATGGCTGAGCAGGGAGGCAGATCTGGGCATTTTTTGTTGTGTTTGGGTCTCTGCTGAGGCGTCACCGCGTTGGCTTCTCCGGGCTGTCACTGCTGGGTCTTCCTGGAAGGAGGAGGAGGGCCCTGACTGTGCTCAGTGATGGACAAGAAACTGGAAAATAGACTCCATTTAACTGGGAAAGGGCTTAGCTTGTGGTTTCAGCACTGGGATGCTGAAGAAAGAAATTAATCTCAATTTGCACTGCTTCTGGTAGTATCTTTACACCAGTTCCTCCTCCTCTCTTTCCCCTTAAAAGAAGCAAAACAAAATCCCAACAGCAATGAAAGCCCTTGTCCTGTTGTTTGAAATTGAATCTTGCAACCTTCCTATGAGAAAAAGAATAAATGTTTAGTATTTATAATTTGTCTCCTGTCTTACTTGTTAGAAGTGACCGGTTTCTCTCTGGTTTAGTGATGTTTTTCCTCTCACCCAATGCCTCACCAGGAGCTGCTGGCAGGCCCAGAGAAGCTGTGGCTTCCCCTGGATCCCTGGCAGGGTCCAAGCCAGGCTGGGACAGTGGGAGGTGTTTGTGCCCGTGGCAGGGGTGGCACTGGGTGGGCTTTGAGGTCCTTTCCCAGCCCGTTCTGGGATCCTGTGAAATGACCTTTCCTTCAGGGGTTAAAAACGAACCCAAACACCTCTGGCCGAGCACAGCCCTGCATCCCCTGTGCCCTGCAGGAGCCTTCCTGAGCAGCCACTGCTGCCCAGAGGGCCCCAGCGCTGTCCTGCTCATTTCTGGGGAGTTCAGTGAGGAATTCAGAGCTCCGACAAGGCCCATCTCTACAGCCAATTTAATTTTGGCCAGACCTCCTTTGGGCCCCTGTTCCCTGAGCCTCCTGTGGCACCTTTCTGAGCCAAGCTGCAGTGGTGCCCACCCTGGAACTCCAAATCTGATCCTTTGGAGCTGGTCCCACCTGGGAACCCCCCCGAGCTGGTGCCTTTTCCATCTCGGCGGGTTTGAGCACGGCTCTCTGCGGAGATGTCCCGGGCTCCATCGCTCGTTTGTTGTCATCATTTCGTCCCTTTGTGTTGGGAATAATGTCTGTGCTGGCATGAGGCAGATCCTGGTGCTCAGCAGTGCTATTTTGGGTGCCTGTGTGCTTTGCTGCCCCGAGGGGAGAGCGGAGGGACGAGAGGCACCGCAGTGCCCCGGCCACCCTGCCCTGCTTCCCTTGGGCTTTCCATGCCCAGCTGGGAGAGGGGAAATCCCTCCTGCACGGACTCCTGCAGCAGCAGCGGTGAGGAAATTGGGTCACCTTGTGCTGCAGGGTTCCAGCAGGATCAAAGGAACCGGGATCCCCGGAGCTGCTGGGGGAGGACAGGGTGGGCAGCCCCGTGCTCGGGGTTGTGCTGGCTCAACTAGAGAAATCAATCTTTCCCCTCTCTCCAGGGAATGTTTGGATGTGGAGGTGCTGCCGGCTCAGGAGCTTTTCCAGGCGGGAGAGATGGCCTCAGCCTCCTGCTGCCTGTGGGATGTGTGATCCCTGGAGCTGCCCTGGATCTCCACCTCTCCCTCCTGCTCCATCCTGGCCTTTTTCCTGGGGGATTGCTTCTGATGGGGCAACAGAGCTTGGTGGATTTTTATCCTAAGCACCAGAATTAAGGATGTGAGATACCAGAATTAAGGCCTGAGTGTCTCCATCCTGCTTGGGAGGTTGTGTTCCCTGCTCAGACACCAGCCTGTGCGTGCAGAACTGCCACAAATCCATCCCTGCTCTCCGGCCTTGAGGATCCTGGAAATTTCCATCTGCGCCGAGGCAGCCCCTGGGAGGAAAACTCTTACACAACGTGGGCTCTGCAGAGGGGCAGAGGTCACCTCACCTGTGCCACAGCTCCGAGCTGCAAATCATTCTGCAAGTTCTCTTTCAGGCGCAGTTGTGTAATCCCGGGGCTCCGAGATAAACGCGGGAAGATAAGGCAGTGTCGGAGGAGCTGCTGGGGCTCTTTATGGCTCTTTCAAAGAGCTGACCCCGCGCTGGACCTGCCGGGGTCTTTCCTTGCAGCAGCACCAGAATACTTTGTAATATCAGTTTAATAGACACGGGCTGGAATTCAGGTCTTTAGACTGAATTCACAGAGAGCACTTGAGGCGTTTCAAGAGCACGGTGTGACAGGAAAAAGGGGAACGGTTTCCAACTGACAGAGAGGAGGTTTAGATGAGATTCGAGGATGAGATTCTTCCCTAGGAGGGTGGGGAGGCCCTGGCACAGGCGGGTTTCAGTGTCCCTTCCAACCCAAACCAGTCCCCAGACTGGTTCTCATCCTGTGGCTGAGTGTTCACAGTACTTGATGATGCTCTTTAGCATCTGCTTAATTGGTTTTTGGAGTTTGACTGGGAACCCCAGAATGGTTTGGGTCGCAAGGGACATTAAAGATCACCCCACCCTCAAATCTAGTTTTGTGTCCAGGCTTTCATTTGGGTGCTTTGGTTTGTACGGAAAAGCGAAGGAAAGGGGGCAGATCTGCACGGTGAAATGAGGAGAGGAGTGAAACACAGGGGGTGACAAAATAGGGGTATTCTGCCTTTCCTGCCCGGATAGATGGGTGAGGGAAACATTCTCTGTGATTCCTAAAAAGTATTTTTTGAAGCCTTGGCTTGTTTGGTGCCACCACTTCCTGTACTAATTGACACAGTTGCTATTGTCACTTATCTAACAAATCGGTGCAAGCCCAAACAAGGACAAAAATAAGTGTCTGCTGATAGGAACAGATTTATCTGTTCTCATCCCCACGCCTTTTCCCACGGGCAGAGTTTCCGTGTATCTTATTGAGCAAACCTTGGTGCTGAGACTTCGTCTCCTCCGTGAGGGGCAGAGGCTGCTCCGAGCCGGGCTCTGCTCCTCGCACGTCCTGGTGGCCCCTCTGAACGCCAGGCAGGTGCTGAGGCCGAAGCTCCCACCGGAGGGAAACCCTTCCCTTAGGGCCGTGCTTTTGTTGTGTCCTGTTCCAGGCCTGTGCTCAGCAATAATTAATGCTCCTGAATGGGGAGCATTTCCTCTGCCAGGCTCAGGCAAACATCCCCGCTCCCTCAAGGATGGTAAATGTTTAAAAGCCAAGGACAGGGGGTTAATCCCTGCTGTGCTGGGGCTGGGCCCTGGCCGTGCTCCGAAGGCAGCACCGTGCAGGCAGCCAGAGCACGGGCACAGCCCTGGGCAGCAGCACCCTGCCCCGGCCCCTCTGCCGCCTTCCCCCTGGCCAGGGGGGTGTCCTGGCACCCCTGGGATTGCCCGTGCTGCTGGTGGCACTGGGATCTGGGATCTGGGGCAGCTCAGCTCCTGGCAGCGCCTGCGTGGCGCCGTGGGAGCTGCTGCAAGGAAAGGACCAGCTGAAATCTGGATACGTGTTACATTAATCTCTCATTATAAGCACCCCAAAATAAATGAAATCTGGATTCCTTCTGCCCGAGTTAGAACTGTTCCCAGCGGAACACTCGGCTGGTCGTGCTGGGAGCCGTGGTGGCAGATGGATTCCAGGGAACTGTTGGAGGTGGTCCTGTGAGCTGCCAGGACCCAATCAGCCATTTGCCTGTCCCACAGCTCCAGGGGCTCACGGGGGCCCCAAAGACCAGGCAAAGCCAGCTGTCAGTCTCCACGTGCCAGTGCCCATGCCGAGGCCTCTTGGCTGTAGGACGCAAACTCTCGGGAGGGGGAACGGCTTGGTGGGGGCTCCTTTAGAGGCGCCTTCACTGGGACTCTCCTGCCTGACCCTTGTCTGTGGTGTGGCCACAGGGACAGGCAAGTGGAAATTTCCTTCCCATCCCCGGTGCCTTGTGACAACATCATAAACCAGCGTGGCGTTCTTTACCCTGCTTACGAGAGAGAAGGGTCCCTGTAAACCCCAATCCTCGCTCAGCCACCACAAACACGGCCTGCAGGAGGTTGCTCAAGGCTGCAGGGCCCATCCCTGGAGGGCTGGGCTGATCCCTGCCTGGACTGTGGGCACATTCCTGCTCCAGGGAGCTGCACTGGGATCACCCCGGCCGTGCCCATCGCTGGGTATGTGTTCCATTAATCCCTCACGATCGATGCTCCAAAGATCAGCTACGTCAGCCCCAACCCATGGCAGCCTTGCTGTGGTTGTGAGATGCTGGGGGTGCCCCTTATTCCCTCTGCCCTGGCTGAACCTGGTGTTCCAGGCAGTGATCCCTGCTGGGATGAGCAGGATTTAGGGGATTTAATCAATGTTGGAGCAATGCCAGCTTCTGGAGTGGCTGGTGGATCTCCTGGCACCCTCACCCACAGCTTCATTTGAGAGCAGTGCAAGAGGAACAGGAACTCCCAGCCCTGGAATCTCCTTGGGCAGGATGTGGGCTGAGCTTTAGAGGAATTCTGACTGATGGTCTTCACTCTCAGGGCGGACAGACCCTGGCACAGAGAAGCTGGGGCTGCCCCTGGATCCCTGGCATGTCCAAGCCAGGCTGGATGGCGATAGTGGAAGGTGTCCCTGCCCAGGGCAGCGGGTGGCACTGGATGGTTCAGTGTCTTAGAGCTCCCTTCCCACCCGAGCCAGTCTGGGGTTCTGGGGTGGCAGCATCAGCTGTTCCCCAGGCTGCTGCCCCTCGGCAGCTCCAACAGGCACAGAGGTCCCAGGGCTGAGCACAGGTGCCACCCTCCAGGTGTGCACAGCAGGAACCACATCCTGACCCTCGGCAGAGCCCCCTAAAACCGCACCACCACCAGCAACAAAAAAAAACGAGGGAAAAAAGTCCCCAAGCCTTGAAGCAAGGCTTGGCAGTGATAACGAGCTTTGATATCCCTGGGGGCCGGCCCAACAGCTTTTATGACCCCTTTTTTTTTTTCTTAGCAATGCAAATCCAATCTGTATTTAGAGCCTCCCGACCAGAGCTGCCTCTTCAGACAGTCAGGGGGAGCCCGGCAGCCTCCCGGGGTCCCTGTCCCTGCTGAGAGCCCGGCACACCTGGCAGGCTCAGCCTGCAGCATCCCCAGCTGTGCCCAGCCGTGTCCCCGCAGCCCACGGCTGCTCCCTGCCCGCTGCAGGACCTGATGGACATCGAGGCCAAGGCCGGGCCCCCGCGGCCGCACTGCTACGAGCGCCACGTCCAGCCCTGCGTGGCCGAGCTGCTGGGCACTGCCCTCTTCATCTTCATCGGCTGCCTGGCCGTGCTGGACGAGCCGGGGGGCACGGGGCGGCTGCAGCCCGCCCTGGCACACGGGCTGGCCCTGGCGGCCACCGTCGCCGTCCTGGGGGACATCAGGTAAGGGACACCGACGGCCCCCGGGGCTGCCACCGCTGCCTCCGGGCTCTGCCCTGCCCAGCTCCCGGTGCCAGCGGCGCCCCTGCCTTGCCATGGAGCCCCTGGGTGGCAGCGTGGCCCGCTGGGGGGTGGTGGCATCTTTGGTGGCATCTTTGGTGGCAGCCAGGGTTTGGGGGTGTCCACCTGGCCTGGGACCGCAATGTTTCAATTTTTAGCCCCCTTTTAATAAAAATAGTCGAGCTGAAACAGCGACATCCTCTTCTGAGAGTTGGAGCTAGGAGATATTTAAGGGCCTTCCAGCCCGAACCATTCCACGATTTTATGATTCTCTGTGAGGCTGAGAGGACTCCTTTTACAAGGATGTCAGAGCAAAACATTTTGGCCCAACTGTACTCCTCCTCTGGGTATTTTAAGCTGAAAAAAAGAAGGGGTTTCAATTACTCAAAAGCTAAATTTAAACAAACCTGCTCATTGAAAAAGATGCTGTGTGGCACTGAGATATAGATTTATCCCCCAGGAAGAAGCTGGAAGGGTCCCTGGGGAGTTCCAGTCCCTTCCCTGGTGCTGGCTCCACACAGGGCTCTCCAGGCTGTCCCGGGGGCTCGGCCAGGATCATGGGCAAACCCCAGAGTCCAGAGCAACAGAACTGATAATTTATCAGTGCCTGATAGGAGAGAAAACAGCCCAAGGTGAGGTTTGTGCAGGGGAGACTCCTGACCCGCGGTGCCAGCGCTGGCAGAGCTGTAGGCTCACGGAGAATCCTGAAAAGGTTTGGATTAGAAAGGACCTCGAATCGCACCAAGATCCCCCCTGCCCTGGCGGGGACACCTCCCACTGTCCCAGGCTGCTCCAAGCCCTGTCCAGCCTGGCCTGGGACACTGCCACAGCTGCCTTGGGACCCTGTGCCAGGGCCTGCCACCCTCCCAGGGCAGGATTGTGCCCAGGGAGGCTGGAGGAGCCGTGCTCGGGGGGGTTCCTCAGCCAGGCTGCTGCCCCAGGCGGGGTTTGTGAGCAGCCCCAGGCTCCCTGCCAGCGCGGGGTGTTGGCACTGGAGCCCCGTCCAGGCGAGGCTCCATCCCTGAGCAGCACAGCTCCCTGCTCTCCTGGCGGGTTTAATCCCAGCTGAGGAGTCAGATGTGGTTATCGTTCCCAGACTCTCTGACTCATCACCGGCAATTATCAGGCTGATCAGTTATGAAACCTGTTCATTAACCTGTGTCTCATGGTAATCAGTTCTAATTAGAGGGTCTCTGTGTCTGACTTGCTTGTGCTTTTCAGGGTGTCTGGCACCGAGGGCCAGGCCAGCAGCCCTGCTCTGGTCCCTGCGTCCCTGGGGGACGTGTGTCCTGCCAGGCTGGGTGCCAGCCCCACCAGCACATTCCTGCAGCTCTGCCCACACTTGCCCTGGCAGCTCCTGGGAGCACCCCAGTGACACATCCCCAAATCCTGCCCCTCAAACTGCCCCTGCCGGCGCCGCAGGAGGGGCTGCGTGTCCAGCCCGCTGCTCCTGCTTTGCAGAGAGAGGAAAGAGCTGGATCCTGCCCCTCCGCACATTGGAAGCACTGGAAGAGCGTTTGTGGGTCCAGGCCACGGCGAGGCCCCGGGAGGGAGCCCCGTGCTGGGGTGAGCCCCGTGCTGATGCTCCTCTCTCCTTGGCAGCGGAGGCCACTTCAACCCCGCCGTGTCCCTGGGCGTGTGGCTGCTCGGGGGGCTCCACATCACCATGCTCATCCCCTACTGGCTCTCCCAGCTCTGTGGAGGGATGATCGGAGCTGGCCTGGCAAAGGTAGGGACCCGGGGGTGTCCCCACCAGAGCTGGCCTGGCCTCCCCAGCCTGCCCTGGGCTCTGGGGCCAGGCTCGGGCCGGAGCTCTGCGGGGTTTGCTGCGCCCGCTGATGAGGCTCAGGAGGACTCGGGGTGCCTGTGAGCTCGGGGTCACGCAGGCTGCCCCAGCACTGAGCCCCGAGGGCCATTTCGGCGCTTGGGGCACCCCTGGGCACCGGGGGAGTCCCACCCGGGATCGGGGCCTGGCTCACCATCCCAGGAGGCGCCCAGAGCCTTCCCTCAGCACTCAGCGCTTGCCAGGCGCTCGGGGCTGCCTCTCCTCCCGCAAGCGCTGCGTTTAGCTCCTCTTTAAGCCGCCCACGCTGCCCCGACAGCGAGCCCATCTGCTGGCACCGGGCACTGTGCAGCGGCCGGGCACCCACGGCTCTCCCCGCAGGCCGTGGCACCGCGCGAGCGCTTCGGCAACGCCAGCGGAGGAGCCTTCGTGGCCATCACGGCTGAGCAGCAGGTCCCCGGCGCCCTCGTGGCCGAGATCGTCCTGAGCTCCTTCCTGCTCCTCGTGGTCTGCATGGGAGCCGTCAACGGCAGGACCAGGACCCCGCTGGCCCCGCTGTGCGTCGGCCTCGCCGTCGCTGCTGCCATCCTGGCGGGGTGAGCTCAGCGTGCCCCCCGTCCCATCCGGGTCCCACACGGGGCTCCAGGGCTGCTGGCACCCCGCAGGGGCTCAGCAGGGACCGTGGGCTGTGGGCTGGAGACGGGGAGGGAGCACCCTCCGTCGGGGCACCCCAAATCCCAGCCCAGCCGGCTGCACCCCGCAGCAGGGAGGAGTGGAATGGGGTGGGATGGGACAGGCCGGTGTGGGACCTGCCCTCCTGCAGCACGGCGCAGACCCTGCTGCCCAGGGAAACTGAGGCAAGCCGAGCACACCAGGCAGGCCATCAAACGAGCCCAGCGGGCGCTGTGGCAGCGCTGGCAGAGCTGATGTGCAGCGTGCAGGAGCAGCCTGGGCTCAGCTGGAGCAGGAGCAGCCTCAGCTCATCCCCGCACGTGGCACCGGAGCCCCGAGCAGCCGCCGTGGGTGATAAACCCTGGGGCTGCCCGGGCTGTGTTTGCCGTGGGAAGCCCTGAGCAAACAGGAGGGGTTTGTGTCCCTCGTGTCCCCGCGGGCGCCGGGAGCGCTGCCAGGCTCACGGCCCCGATGCCACCGCGCCGGGAGAGGGGCACACGCAGTCAGGAACAGGGGGTGCCGGGTCAAGGCGGCGCCCACCCGCTCTGGCAGGACCCAAACCCCTCGGCAAATATTGACCCCTTGAAGCTGGAATTGCTGCCGGCGCCGCTGCCGTGCGGGCGTGGAGCCCTCCCTGTGCGGAGCCTGGCTCAGGAGGAGCCCGAGCTGGTGCTGCCAGCCGGGCTGGTTTGCCCCGGGAGGGCAGGCCCGTGCCGGTGGCAGCTGCTGCTGGGGCCAGGCTGGTCCCTGAGCCACTGCCATGGAAACCCATCCCCCAAGGAAAGCATCCTCACGGCCCAGCAGCCGTGCCGGGACGTGGTGGGCCAGGGGGGTCCGAGCCCACTGCCCGTGCTCAGAGCCCTGGGAAGGAGCCCGGCGGGGCGAGGCTGCCGCCCCCACTCCGCGCCAGCCCTGAGGGGACGGGCACTGCTCCCCTGTCCCGCTGGGATGGCGCAGCCACTCTGTTCCCTCCCAGGGGCGGCGTGTCCGGAGCCTGCATGAACCCAGCGCGAGCCTTCGGGCCAGCTCTGGTGGCAAACTACTGGGACTACCACTGGGTGTACTGGATGGGGCCCATGGGGGCTGCCCTCCTCGTCGGGGTGCTGCTGAGGTAGGTGACCCCTGCAGTGACACGAGGACCGGGCTGACCCTCCCTCTGCCCTGTGCTGCTGCCTCCTCCATCGGGCACAGCTCCAAGCAGGTGCTTTTCCAGAGGGCTGCCCAAGTCCTGCAGACTCCTGTCCCTTTTCCCTCCCACGAGCACAGTGTGACGGCACAGCTGCATCCCGTGTCCACACGTGCCTTTGCTTCACCCTTGTCTCGTGTGGCCAATCAGCCTCGGGCTGCTGCTGGCCCCGTGTCCTGGTTGTATCCTTGCCACGGCAGAAACACTGACCCCACATTTCTCTTTTTCCCTCCCCAAGGCTCCTGATGGGTGACCAGGCCACCCGCCTGCTGCTGAAGTGACAGCGGGCACAGGGCCCCGTCCGAGGGCAGCGGGTGCAGCCCAGCACAGCCGCGGTGGCACCCCCTGCCCTGCTCCTCCCCCTTCATCCTGCCCTCCTCGGCATCTCCCTGGCACCCGTGGGCCAGCCGTGGCTCCTCTGCTGCATGGAAACCTCCCAGCCCGGCCACGGTCCCCAGGGCTCTGCCAGCCCCTGCCACGGCCCCGGCTCACCGCAGCAGCCTCTGGCAGCACCGGTGTCCGTGGTGCCCCAGGCTCCTCTGGCACGGCCCGTGCACAGCGCCCGTCCCCCCAGAGCCCTGTGCCCCCCGGGTGGGCACTACGGGCCCTGCTCCAGCTGGCCGGGATGCTGCCAAGCAGCTCCTGCCCCACGGATGCTGCCTCAGAGGGTGACAGGGGAAGGGAGCTGAGGGGACAGCCCGGCTCTGACCCCCCGGGGCACCGGGAGGACCAGGGGGTGAGGCACTGGCCGGGATGCCAGGGTGGGCCATGCCTGCCCTGCCCGAGGAGCAGTGCTGCGGGCCGGGGGCGGAGGGGGGGCTGCCAGAGGCAGCAGAGTCAGCGGAAGGGGAGGATGGAGCTGTGTGGGCAGGGGGAGAGGAGCCAGCGCAGCAGCTTTGCGTCAGCCGGGCATCCGTCCCCTCCGGCAGCGCTGCCCTGACTCATCCTGCGCCCTCCAACCCCCCCGGGGGATCCACGGGGGCCGTGCCCCCTCCCGGGGGCTGCGCTGGCACACGGCTGGCGCTGCCAGCGCTCCCAGCCCCAGACAGGACCCTCCTCGTGCTCCCTGGGTTAAGTCGCTCCGAATTTAGTGAGATTTTAACTCGGGAAATGCCTGTTGCCTTCTCTCCGGGGAGGCTCGGAGCTGTCCCTGGGGCAGGGGCTGTGCCCCCAGCCTGGGCTGCCCACCCTGTGCAGCTCCAGGGCACCCGCGCAGGAACGGGCTGGAGGGCAGGAGGAGGCAGGGAAGGGAGGAAAGGGAGGGAAAGGGCCCGGCTGCCCTGAGCGGGGTCGGGGCACCTTCCCCGGGCAGAGCTGGGCTTGGCTGTGCCCGCTCCGGCAGCAGCGGGTCTGCAGCACCCCCCGGCTAAGGCAGATGCCTCCTCCTCCCCCTGTCTGCTGCTGGCTCTCGCCGTTGCTGTGACAGGGCAGTTCCCAGCTTGCCGCCGTCCCCGTGGGGCTGGCAGGGCGCTGCCAATGTCACCTCTCTATTTTCAGCTTGTTTTCTGCTTTCCCGTGCCGGGAGGTGACCCACGCGGGGCCACAGGCGCGCAGAGATGTTTTTAGAGGAGGGCAGCGCTGCGGAGATGCTGGGAACGGAGCAGCCCTGGCTCGGCCTGAGGGCTTCGCTGCCCCCTCCCCGGGCAGCCCCAGGGCCGGGCAGGAGCCGGGAGCCCCGGGAGGCACCGGGGGGCCCCCGGTGAGCCGGGAACCCGGCAGCTGCTCGTTCAGGGAGGAAAATGATGCAGCCCCCAGAAGGAGACAAATAGCATGAAGATGTCACTGGGACGGTTGTCATGGCGACGCCACAAAAAAACCCCGAACCGAACATGGAGCGGGATCGCTGTGTCCTTCCCTAAGGGAGCCCTGGAGGGGCCGCCCGTGCCACCTGGGGCTGTGGGG
>VWZN01003174.1:102098-125986 GCA_013396955.1 Regulus satrapa
AAAAAAAAAAAAAAAAATTAAATAAAATGCAATCCAGCTTGATAGTGGAATCAGTAAGCGTTTGGGGTGGGTGACCTCGTTAGCCTCTTGCTTGCAGGATTTCACTCCTGTGGCCCGGAGCAGGAGCCTTCCTGCCCCAGCTGATGGGCACTGACTGCCGAGTGCTTAATGCTTGTGAGCTACATCTTGTCAATTTAAATAATTTGCTTCCATATTTGGTCTTGCTTTTGTGCCAGATTTATACGTCTTGTTTAAATCTGACAAGCAGAATATACTTGCTGCTAATCCGAGCTGGACAAGGCAGTGCCTGCCAAAAAATCCAATATTAATAAGCTCCAGTACATGGAAGATACTGGATTTGCTAACTTGAGGCTTGTTATGGCACAGCTCCCTAAAAATTGGCTTTTTTGCATCTAGTTAAATCTGGGTTTTTCCAAAGAGCCAGTCTGTGAGCTTCCCTCTTCGGGTGGGAGCTCCCTCCCCAGCTCAGTCTTTGGAACAAGGGAAGCTTTCCAGCTCTAAGCTGGAGATGAGTTGCTTATTTTTTTGGGGCGTGGTTGGGGAAATGGGGGATAACTGGTGTCTGTGCGGGGAGATCCTGGAGCAGAGCCCTGTGCTGCGGTGGCTCTGCCCGTGCTGTCAGTCAGGGCTGGTGTTTGAGGGCACGGAGCTCCTCCAAAATTCCTCCTGAGCCTTCCTGGTACTCACCCTCTGCTCTGGAGCCAGCTGGGACAGCTGGGGGTGCTCACCTGGAAAAGGCTCCAGGGAGGGCTCAGAGCCCCTGGCAGGGCCTGAAGGGGCTCCAGNGGCTATGTTTAAATTCTTCAGTCTCTTGTAGCTCTGCTCTCCTTCCTACATTTGATATTTAGTCAGCAGCAGGAAAGCTAAAAAAGATTCAGATGTCTAAATCTCAGCCTTCAGCTGTTCTTCCTCTTCCTCACGCTGTGTTGCCAGTGTGATCCAGCTGATCCTGCTGGCGGATTCCTCCCTGTCTTTTGTTGCCGTGTGAAAGGATGCAACAGGAATAGCTTCACCTTTTTGGGAGGGGGGGAGGAACAGTTAAATACCTTTATTGTGATGGTCTGAACAGAGAGCACCGGCGCACTGAATAGCTGACACTCGGAGCACATGAACAAATGCATTTTCATGATTTCCAATTATAGCAGAAGAATGAGAAAGTGAGGTGGTGAAGAGGAGTGAAAGTCGTCCTGGCTCCCCTGAATGGCTTCCTGCAGCCGCGGTGACATCGCGATGAAGTCAGGATTGTTTTATAATATCACTGGGAGCCGAGTGAGGGGGAAGTGGCCCATGAATTTCATTTGCATCACTGAGTGGATTAGCTGGTGACGCAGTGCAAAGTCATTATTTACCGCGGCTCCGGCTCCCAGCCCTTCCCAGGGGCTGCTGCCGGGCTGGGAGCGGCTCCTGCCTCGGGGACCGAGGGTGACAGGAGATGGAGCCGGGCAGGGCTCGACCCGGAGCTCGGCCCGGGGCTTCCCCTCCTTCCATCCCTTGCTCTGAACACCTCGGCCCGGGAGGAGCCCCCGGCGCTGCTCCGGAGCCCACCCAGAGTGGCCCGGGGGACAGAGGGGGTGTCGCTGTGTCCCCCCTGCCAGGGACACATGCACTGTCCCCATTGTGATGGAGGTGTGCCGTGCCAGGCTGTGCTGTGCCGTGCCAGGCTGTGCTGGGCTGTCCCAGGCTGTCCCAGGCCATGCCAGGCAGATCCCAGGCTGTTCCAGCCTGTCCTGTGCCATGCCAGGCTGTGCTGTGCTGTGCCAGGATGTGCTAGGCCATGCCAGACTGTTCCAGGCTGTCCCAGCCCGTGCCAGGCTGTGCCTGTTGTCCCAGGCTGTCCTGTCCCAGGCCATGCCAGGCTGTCCCAGGCTGTCCCAGGCTGTGCTGTGCCATGCCAGGCTGTCTGTGCTAGGCTGTCCCAGGCTGTCCCAGGCTGTCCTGTGCTGTCCCAGCCCATGTCAGGCTGTGCCAGGCTGTGCCGTGCCGGTGGGGACAGCGCTGGAGCCCCTGTGTCCGCAGCAGTGGCTGTGAGCCGGAGGATTCCCGCAGAGCTGTGCCAATCCCCGGTGATCCTTCAGCCCGTGGCTCGGCGGTGGAGATGGGCTGCGGGAGAGGCTCTGCGCTCCTTGGCTGGCCCAGGTTCNCAGGCTGTGCTGTTCTGTCCCAGGCCATGCCAGGCTGTCCCAGGCTGTCCCAGGCTGTCCTGTGCCATGCCAGGCTGTCTGTTCCAGGCTGTCCTGTGCTGTTCCAGGCTGTCCTGTGCCGTTCCAGGCTGTCCCAGGCTGTCCTGTGCTGTCCCAGCCCATGTCAGGCTGTGCCAGGCTGTCCTGTGCCGTTCCAGGCTGTCCCAGGCCGTCCTGTGCTGTTCCCGGCTGTGCCAGGCTGTCCTGTGCCATGCCAGGCTGTGCCGTGCCGGTGGGGACAGCGCTGGAGCCCCTGTGTCCGCAGCAGTGGCTGTGAGCCGGAGGATTCCCGCAGAGCTGTGCCAATCCCCGGTGATCCTTCAGCCCGTGGCTCGGCGGTGGAGATGGGCTGCGGGAGAGGCTCTGCGCTCCTTGGCTGGCCCAGGTTCTGTACAGCCAGCCTCGGGGCGGAGGGATCCTCGTCTCCGTGCTCGCCGGGTTCCTGGAGAGCTGGGTGGAGTAACTGGGGTTCCTGGAGAGCTGGGTGGAGTAACTGGGGTTCCTGGAGAGCTGGATGGAGTAACTGGGGTTCCTGGAGAGCTGGATGGAGTAACTCGCTTCTGGGCCCTTTCACGCAGCACCTGCGATTGCCAGGGGGTGTCTGAGGATGGCAGAGCTGCCAGGAGGGCCATCCCTGTGTGCCAGGGCAGAGAGGCTGAGCAGGACCTGTGTCCCCTCCCCAGCCTGCCGGGGTGGTTTCTGCCCCAGGAGCGGCTCTGAAACGGGGCTGATTCACCTTTGTGTGACCGTGTGCCTGCGGACCGGCTCCAGTAGCTCGGTGCGGTTATTTCCAAACCCGTCTTGCTTGTCTTTGATGGAGAGGAGCCTCAGGGCCGGGGTCCTCTGGGGAGGAGGGTGCTGGCTGTGGAACTGCGTGGGTTGGTGTGAAGCCATTCCCTTGGGAGGAGGGCAGGGATCCGGGCTTGGTCTGGGAGGGCACGGCCGCAGCGGTGACAAGGGCAGAGCTGCCGGCCTGGTGTCTCCCAGGGCTTCCGAGGTGGAAAAAGTCTCACTTACTGGGTCATTTAGAGACCGAATCTGGGGTTTTGGCAGGAGGAAAGGCTTTAATTAGCTGCTGCTCAGTAGGGCTGCTATTAGATCTTCAGAGCAAGATGCTGCCGGACTGGAAAAAATGCAGCAATAGCTCATTTGCTCAGGAAGCCATGATGGTGATTTGCATTTTGGTCGGGTGCTGAACCCTTGTGGAGAATTTTTCTAAAATAACTTCAAACTGCAGCTGAGATTCCTTCCCTCTCTGCGGCCGGGTGAATGTCTGTGTTGGTCCCAAGCACCTTTGGGTGTGAATTCCTTTGTTTGCAGCCCTCAGCTCCGCGGGGAGGGAGGCGAGGGCTGGGCTGTGGACATGTCCTGTCAGCGGATGCTGCATGACAAACGGCTTTTGTCTCTCCACCTTGGAGCAGAATTCAATTCTCCCTTATTATGTACCTAAAAGGATTTTTCTGCTCTACCAGCAGCCCCTCTGCTGACCTGAATACCCAGGAGACGTGTAGTAGGGTAGGAAGCTTTGCAGAGCATCTCCTGAACATCAGCTCTGCTGCTGCTGCTGCTGCTGGAGGGCAAGGTGCTTTGAAAGGTGTTCTGAACACTTTGAAATGTATTTTGGACAGTTTGTTGGTGTTTCTCCTGTGTTGTCAGCTTGCACCAGTGCAAAATGAGAACAAACCTCCCACCCTTGGGCTGGCTCCTGCTCCAGGTGCTGGGTGTCTGAGGGCAGGGCTCTGTGCTGGCCTGGGTGACCATGTCTCAGTGTCACCATGAGTGACATGAGTCCCTCAGTGACCGTGTCTCCCCCTGCTCCTCTGGGCTGGCTCTCCTCGGGAGCAGCTCCCAGCCCTGCCCTGCTCCTCACCGTGGGAGGATTGCTTTGCTTTCGTCTTTGGCTTCCCTGCCAGTGGTTGCTGTTCCTTTCCCCAAGCAGAGCTGGAAATCCCCAGCAGACAAATCCAGAATCCCCTTTGGCAGACAAAGCCCCTCTGCTTTCACCTGGCTGCAGGTTAGGGGGCAAGGAGGCTGATTTATCTTTTAGGTCATTTTAGCCGTTTCCCCAGGGTGGGAAAAGTGGGATAGCAGGGCTGGCGTGATGCACTGGGTCACCTCCTGCCGTGGGGACGGGTCCCACAGAGCAGGAAGGATCCTGCACCCTGCTGGGATAGGGATGGGAGCCACAGCACAGCATCCCTGGCCAGCAGCAAATCCTGGTGCTGCCAAAGGTCCCCGGGGCTGTGGAGTTCCCTCCAAAACCACCTCCCCTCTTCTGGGCTTTGTAAATTTGGAATAAACTTAATTTCTCTGCTGTTACTATTAACTGAGTCCGAGAGGATGAAAATAAATGCCTGTTGGGAAGGGCAGGCTGACTCACTTTCTCATTCTCCTGTAAATTTCCATTTAAGTTTCAGTTTAAGCTCAGGTATGAGGGGAGTGAAAGCCAGTAATTTGTGACAAAAACTTCTATTTTAGCTCTCAGTAGAAGAACTCCCTTTTTAATTGCAGAAATTATAAGGCTGGGATCCTTGTAAAGGAATTCTGGCTCCAGAGGGTACCTGCTGGCTGCTGTGGGTGCTCCGCTCCGGGGCCACCCAAGGGAGCAGCCCCCAGCACTGCAGAGTGAGGGTCCGTGCTCTGCTCTGCTCTGCTCTCACTGTGCCTGGCGTGGCCTGTTGGGCTTGGAGGCAGCACTGCTGCGTGATGGCCCTGGAAGAGGCACAGCAGCCAGTCCTCCCTCCAGCCTTGGTGGCTTTCTGGTGTCCCCAGCCCCTGTCCCACTGCCAGGCTGGGCTTTGCAGCCCTCTCCATCGCTCTCCATACGGGATGGATGACCAACTCCGTAATTCTGCTCCCTTTGCTGGAGCTCTTCCCGCTCTCTGGGGTTTGGAGGCAGCAAACCTTTCCTGCTGTGGCTGGAGGGGCTGCCCTGCATGCCCCGGGACAGGGGCCCCTTCCTTGCTCTGGGGCCTGGTCACTTATCTTATTCCTGGATCAGGTGCCTCGGGCTCCTCAGCAAGTTCTTCCCTTATCGCTCTGGCCTCGCTGTGAATTTACTTCCACTGTGTCAGAGCGAAACAAGAAAACTTCTTTAAAAAGCAAGAGGAGAGTCATGTGAGGGAGCAGTGTGGTGTCAGCACTTGCAGAGGGTTCAGAATAACGTGGCCCATCTGGTGCCTTCCGAAAGGGGAAGCCAAGGCAGTGCTGCCCTCCCTGCCCTGTGCCGGGGCACTCGGGAAGCTCTGTGGGACCAGATGGGTGCTGGAAGGGACCCGAAAGCCACCCAGGGCCACCCCTGCCCTGCAGGGACACCTTCCCCTGTCCCAGGGTGCTCCAAGCGCCGTCCAGCCTGGCCTTGGGCGCTGCCAGGCACGGGGCAGCCCCGGCTCTCTTGGAACCCTTCAGGGACTGGAGGGTGCTCCCAGTCCAGCATCCCCGGGGGTGGGAGCAGCGTCCCCTCCCCGGCAGCCTGTGCCCTAAATTAGAGCAGCAAGATGCTGCAATGGGTCCATATGGAGACTCCTAAAATAATAGCTGTCAGCTCCCTGCTGACTTGCACGGGGTGCTAAAGCTTTTGGCTTCAGGGAAGATGATTTAGGAAGCAGAAATGCTGCCGGGCTGGAGCCGGGCCGGAGGTCCGGTGGCTCGGCCCCACCTGTGTGGGGATGGGCACGCTCAGGACCATCATCTCCTGCTGCTGGAACATCCCACAGCTTTTGGGGAGCTGTTGCCACCCCTCCATTTTATTACAAGGCTAAACCTGAGCTTGCAGGGGAGCTGGGGTCGAGCGCTTTGCGCTGCAGCCGCGGGATCCCGGGGCAGGGCTGGGTCCGAGGCGCTGGGAACGCTGCGGCCGTGGCATCACCCGGTGTGCCAGCAGCAGAGCTGGCTCTGTGGATGCTGCTGCTCACGTTCCAGTCCCACTTTATTGCCCTTTGGCTTTGATGTCCTTTCCCTGTAATGAGCCGGGGCCGATGGATGTCTAATAACGAGCTCGTATCTCATCTTCCTCCGCTGCGGGGACTGTTGGGCTCCTCTAATTGCTCTGCAGTGGCCGTGGGAGGTGGCTGCCTGTCAGGACAGCTGTTCCTTTGATCGGGCTATTGCACATTCAGGTCTTGTCCTGCTCAGGTTTTATTTGCTGTCCAGGCCCTGCCAAGCCATTACACTGAAACGAGCGGCTTAATTGCGAGGGCTCGTGGCTCAGCATCACCTTGTGGCTCGGCACGGCCCGTGCTGGCCGTGGGAGCTGTGCTGCTCCTCGGCCACGGCCAGAGGGGAGCACTGCTGCAGGGACCCGGGGACACCCAGCAAACCTGTGCTGAGACAGCTCGGAAAAGCAGCGCCTTGGGATGTCCTGTTCCTCTTTTTTAATGGTTTTTTTTTTCCCCATAAAAACCTCCTTTTCCTCCTCTATGGGAGCTGTTGAGGTGTGCAGCCCCTTCCCTCCGTGCCAGAGCTGCTGGAGCAGATGAGCTGCAGGGGCAGTGACCAGGGGCAGCCTGTGGGGACAGCTGGATCTGATGGAGTTAGACACAGAAATCCCCGCTTGTGCTCAGCGATGGTGAGTTTGGCAGAGCCTCCGGCCTCTGCGGGGCCCAGCTGGAGCTCCTGGGCCATGCTGGGGGCTGTCCCCTGCTGTCCCCTCCCGAGGAGCAGGGCTGAGCTGTGCTCGGAGGGGAGGATGGACGGGGGGGATTTCCCCGCTCCCTGTGGAGCATCCCAGCCCTGCTGCTCATCTCCTGCAGGGCCTGGCTCCGTGCTGCTGCCACGCTGAGTGTCCTTTGGGAGCCAGCTCTGGCGTGCCCCGGCGAGCTGGGCAGGAGGGGGCACATCCTGGCAGGACACTTCTGGTGGCCTCCGTGCCTTCCTGGGTGCCTCGTGGGGTTTTCTGTGCGAGCCCCAGGTTTTGTAAACAGGGCTGTGCTGAAGCAACACGGAAACCGTGCAGTAACTTCCTGTGAGTGACTCTCACTGGCGGAGGAATGAAAATTATACAGCCTTTGAGAAGGCTTAAATGAAGAATCAGAGGGTGCACTTCAGGTCTCTGTGCAATGTGTGAGAAAGGGTCATTTTTAAAAGTTTATTTGCGTCTAGGTGACTGCTGGGGAAGCCTGCTCTGCCAGGGCATGGGGTAACTCAGCTGCACGTCTGGGGGAGGTGGCACCCAGCCCCCTGGTGTCACCATACCCGGATAGAAACTCCTCCTGCGTGGTTTAGCTTACTGCCACAGAGTGCCCTGCCTTCCCCCAGGAATGCTGTGAGCCTGCGCTGCCTTCAGCGTCTGCAAGGTCCTTCCTGGAAGTGTCCGAGGCCAGGCTGGATGGGCTCTGCCAGCCTGGCATAGTGGCAGGTGTCCCTGCCCGTGGGATGGTCTTACGGGTCCCTTCCAGCCCAAAGCCGTGTGATCCTGGAGCTCCCGTGGTTCTCCCGTTCCATGGGGGCTGGCAGGCAGGTGTGGAGCGGCTTTGGGGTGGCCCCAGGCTCTGTGGGGTCAGCAGCTGAGGCTGCAGCTCCGTGGGGTGGGACAGGGCTCTGCAAAGGGGCTGGGGATCAGCACAGCCTGGGGGGATGTGGGGCAGGCAGAGGGGGCTTCTGGAAGCGCACAAGGCACCCTGTCCGTGCTGCAGAGCATTCCCATGCACTGCAGATCGTGGAAAACACCAGCCAGGGAGCTTTGAAGGTTCAGACTCTGAGTTCCCCAGCAGCCCTGCCCCGGGCAGGTGGAGCTGCCCGGCGTGGTGTCCCCATGCCCGCTAGCTCCCTGTCACTGTGCCACCCCAGCTGGCTGCACCCCGGGCTTGCAGCCTTCCCCCACTGCTGCCGTGTTTGCCATCAATATCTGCCTCTGCTCTGCCTGACACGTAGTGATTTTTCTCTCTGTGAAGGTTTCTGAGCAATCTAAATTGAGGAAGGGGAGGATCGCTTACAGACACGGCACTGGCTTGGCTCTATTTTGAGGGAGTGTTTTGAGGTTTGACTCAACTGTAGCAGCTTCTCTGGAAGGCTGGATTGATAGTCAGGAGTGGTAGCAGGTCAGGTAGGCTATTTTTGGAAGGGCTGTTTAATTGTCTGGTGTGATTCTTGCCGGGCTCGTGGCTGGATGGTTACTTATCTCCTGTCAGAGTTCGTTAGCATGAGGCAGCTCTGGTTACACGCTGATATTAAATAATAAATCCACGAGAGGGGCTCGGGTCTGCTTTGTCTTACTTGGTTGGGAGGGTGGCAAGGGATGAAGCGCTCAGCATCTCTGCTTCAATGGCAGAATCTGCTCTAGAGCAGCTGTCAGTCTGTCCTCCCCCCTGGCAGCGGCTCTGTCCCCCGGGGGCATCGCTGCCCACCCAGGACCTGCCCACTGCCCGGGCTGGATTTGGTTTCCAGCTCGTTTTCCATCTCACCCGCACGAAGGACGTGCTCTCGGCAGCAGAGAGGGTTTGATGGAATGCTTGTTAGGTGTGTAAGGCAGTGGGTAAAATGCTTTTGCTCTGCCACGCTGCCCAGCTCCGGAGCGGGTGGGTTTGGGCTCAGAGGGATTTTCCAACCCAGGGATTCTGCGCTGGCAGTGAGGGCTCGCCCTGTTGTGTTTGGGGCAGCCGTGTTCCAGCCGTGCCCCTGGGGTGCCCACAAACCCTGACACCGACACCTCTGCTCTTCAGCCTCCCGGGCCCGTCCCTGGGGGTGTCATCCTGCAAAGACATCTCAGAATCTCCTGGTGCAGCATTTCCATAATGCCACCTACAGCAGCCAGGGCCAGGGAAGGGTTTAGGTCCTGCCCAGTCCCTGGGAGTTGCTCAGACCCGGTTAGGGCATTGCTTTTGGATCTGTGGAATGCTGAGGGCTCAGATCCTGTTTGACCTTGGGGTCTCGTAGTCTTGGTCAGGAAATTCCACTCTTCCCCCTGGAAGAGAGAAGGGGAAGATAAGTACAGGATAAGGGCAGGAAAGGGTTTGTCCAACCTGCTCCTCCTGCGTGGCCTGGAGCTGAGTCCCAGCTCATTTCTGCCTGCAGTCACCAGCGTGTCCAACCTCCCCCTGGTGGGCTGGTGGTGGCTTCAGGCGCTCTGGAGCGTGACCTCTGCCATCATCAGGCTGAAGAAAAGCTCCTCAAAGCCCACCAGTGTCTGGTGAGGAGCAGGGCCCCTGGCTTCTGTGTGATGAAGGGACTCATTGCTTGTGCAGTCGGCCTCAGGAGAGGGGAGCCAGGGCTCTGGGGTTGTGTCCTGCCTCCCACTGCTGCTTCTGGCTCTGTTTGGGGTCCTGGGAACATGCTGCCTTGAATGAGTAGTTTTAATGAGTTTCATTCTTAGGCTGTTTTGCTGTGCTGACTCACTTCCAGCTCTCAGATAACTTCAGCCCGGTTCAGACTTCATGGCAAGGCAGAGGAGCAGGAAGCCAGGAGGGAAGGCGGCAGTGCCGGGCGTGGGGCAGGCGGTGCTGGGGGGGAGGCAAAGGCACTCTGAGGTCAGGCTGCACCCCCGGCACCGACAAGGGGACTGGGTGCCAGGTGCAGCAGATGCCCCGGGGCCGTCTTGCGCTCTCTCCAGGTTTTCCTGCTGCTCAGCCAGGGCTGTGGGCTCCGGCGCCAGGCCCGTGGGAGAGCAGGAAGGGGCAGCAGCAGCAGAGCCGCGCCAGGCGCTGCGCCCCGAGAAGTCCCCGTGTGTGCCCCGGAGCGTTGTCTGCGGTATCACTTCCCCAGAGCTATTTCTGACACGGGGAGGTTCTCACTACTCAGCCTGAACTTGTCTCGTTCCGTGTCTGGGGAGCCTGAGCGCCGGCTCCGTGGTGTGACAGCTGCGCAGGCTCCTGCCCCTCCTCGCTCCAAGGAGATTTTGGGGCAGGAGCGGTGGCTGTGCTGGGGTCACACGCACTGAGGCGCCTTCTCGGGAAGTTTTGGCTGCTATCTGATGATGCCCAAAAGGCTGAGCCCTCCCAAGAGGGGCTTGGCCGGAGGGTCTGCCCGCGCTGGCGTTGGTGGGGCACTGTCCCCCCCGGCGCTGCGGCACCGTGGAGGGAGGGGGTGAGTGGGAAGGCTGGAAGGGGGGAGCAGCTCGTTGCTGTTCCTCCTAATTGCTCTCCCACTTCTGTACTCGAGTGAGCGAGGAGCTGTCTTGAGCTGTGTCCCTGGGGACACTGCCTGGTTCTGTCATCCCCAGCAGCTGCACCGGCACCCTCCCCGCACTGGGGCCCTTTCAAAGGAATCCTTCTCTGTTTTGACTCGGTCCGTCTTCCCCTTGACGTGAGAGTGATCCATCTGCCTCTTGATGTGGTGGAGGATGCCAGGGCTGTGGTGAAGCCTCCTGAGCGGGGGCGAGAGCTCCTGGGACGGTTCCCATGGGCGCTGCGGGAAGCTGTGGGAGCAGGGCTCCATCCCCAGCCTTCGCCTAAAGAATTCCTTGCTCCAGACTTGTTACTAGAAGCTGATAATAAAATTTGTAGGAGGTTTTTTTCTGATGGAAAGTGTGGGGGAGTGCGGGAGGAGCTCCCCTGATCTGCTCAGCGTGGTCTGGGATTGTGTAAAGCACCAGCCCCGAGGCCGGGCTTTGAGGTGGGCGCCCGGATTTCAGGGGGATGGAGGCTCAGGGATTTCCTGAAAGGAAGCTGCGTGGCACTGGGTGAACCCGGGCAGGCCCTGCTGGTGCTGAGCCTTCTCAGGTGCCAGAGGTGGCCAGGGTGAGCCAGGCTGTCCCTCAGCACGTCGCGCTCCTGCCGAGAGCTCTGCTCTGCAGCCTGTGCCAAAGCTGCTGAGATGCTCCTGCAGGGCTGGGTCGGTGCCTTCCGAGCCAGCAGCACTGCCCTGCCTGGAGCTCGGGCATTCTGCTGCTTCTCCCCTGCCCCGTGTGCTGGGCTGGCTGCCCCTTCCCTGCTGCTGGAGGAGCCTGCAGTCCGGGCTCTTCCAGCGCTGCTCCTCACAGCCAGGGTTGCGTGGCCCTGTCAGCAGCTGAAGGTGGATGCTGAGGTGTTGTTCTCGCCAGGTGCCTTTGCAGAGCTCAGCAGAACTGTGTTCCTGTCTCTTTGCAGTCAGATGTGCCCAATGACAAGAACCTTGGGGCTTTCTCAACGAGCTCCGTCCACGATGGTGTGGAAAGAGCCCGCGAGGAGCAGGAGTGCTGGGGGGAGGAAAGTTACCCAGTCATGGAATGGTTTGGGCTGGAAGGAACCTTCAACAACGTCCAGTTCCATCTCCTGCCATGGGCAGGAACACCTTCCAATGTCCCAGGCTGCTCCCAGCCCTGTCCAGCCTGGCCTGGGGCACTGCCAGGGATCCAGGGGCAGCCCCAGCTGCTCTGGGCACCCTGTGCCAGGGCCTGCCCACCCTCCCAGGGAACAACTGAAAAGGAGCTTTTTCTGCTCCAGAATTAGTCAGGAAATTTCTCCTGGAAGTTGACTTCAGGCTGATTCTGCAGAAGATCGATTGTTGGTTTTTTTGGGTTTTTTTTTTCTGGTTGTTTTATTTGTAGAAATAATGATGTCTAAGCATTGTCTTACCAGCTGGTCAGGAATTCACTGGAGAGTCGATAATTTCCAAAGGAAATATTCCTCCAGCAGTAAGTCCCAAACTGTGTGTGCCCACCTGGATCCTTTTTCCCTGGAGGCAATTTCTGTTTCAGCAGTGGTTAAACACCTTCTCCTCCCTGCAGATGCCACGGGCCCTTCTGTTCTGAGCCATCAGAGCACATCTTTACAAACCAGCTGCTCGGGGCACTGGAATTCCTGCAGCCCTGGGATGTGGTTTACGTTGGAGCCTTCTGCATGGACAGTGATGAACAAGGGGGAACAGCCTCAGACTGACAGGGGAGACCTGGGTTAGATATTGGGAAGGAATGGTTCCCTGGAGGGTGGCAGGCCCTGGCACAGGGCGCCCAGAGCAGCTGGGGCTGCCCCTGGGTCCCTGGCAGTGCCCCAGGCCAGGCTGGGCAGGGCTGGGAGCTCCTGGGACAGTGGAAGTGCCCCTGCCATGGCAGGAGTGGCCCTGGATGGGCTTTAGGGTCCCTCCAGCCCAAACATTCTGGGATTTGGTGATTGCTGCTGTGCTGCAGCCCCGGGCTGGCTGTGCTGGTGCCCCGGGGGTGCCCGGGGCCGGGCTGTGGCAGGCTGAGCTCAGAGCACATCCCCTGTGCACATCCCCATCCCACGGCGTTCCCATCCCACCGCGCTGCCGTTGCTACGGGAACGGGCGTGCTGGAGTTGGAAACCTCCTTTGATTCCTTCCCCCTGCTAGTTCAGGCGCTCAGATGGATTTGAAGTCACAAATACAATAGTTTTTGGGGTGGTTCGGGGAGTTCAAGGATCTTTCCCTAATGAGGGAGCTGCCTGAACTCTCAAGGGGTTGAATGAGATTTTTCCCCTCAATACCCACTCAAAAGCCCACTTTGCCAGCTCGATGTGTGTGGGGCTGCTCGTTCTGCCACCTGCGGGGATAATTAAGACCTTTCAGGTTGCCATAGAGAGTATTTTGCCTTCTAATATTGCATCAATTTATATTTGGGATATTTTTCTATGAAATTGCCAGTGCAGAGGCTGCTGTCTTTGTCAGGTGTGCCGGTGGCAGGTACAGAGGGGAGGCCTTACCCAGCCTGTAATTTGCAGGATGGAGGAGATGCTCAGCGCCCTTGGTGTTTCTTTCCATTTGGTTTTTCTAACAAATGCCATCCAGAATGTTCCTTCCTCCAAGGAATGGCAGCAGCCTGCTGGAGGAGTGATGGGATCTTACGTAGGCCAAATCCTGGACTTGGAGCAAGCAGCTCCAGAGGAATTGTTCTGCGGTCACATTGGCCCAGCTGAAATTTATCTTGCTGAACTTGGCCCCCTTGAACGGGCACTGCAGAATCACAGCAGCACCACGAGAAGCTGCGTCTGCTCCTGGGAGCTCGCTCACCCTCTCCTGCTTCTGAAAACCCTTTCCTGCTCTCCGAAGCCCCACAGTGGTGGCTTGTTCAGGTGGGGATGGGAGTCAGGGGCGTCTTGGGGCCACAGCTCCAGCTCTTCCCGAGCCCCCTGCGCTGCCCAGGGCCCCACCACTCACTGCTGTGACACTGAAAAGGGCAGCAAAAAGCATTGGCATCGAGTTAGAACTTCAGAGCAGAGAGCTGCTCTGAAGCGAGATGTGAATGTGCCCCTTGTACCTCGGGATAGAACAGGAGGGGCTGTGGGTCTGCAGACACCCACCCTGGAGACAGAAAAGGGCTGGGGCTGCCCTCAAGCCCTGCTTCAGTCATGCCCTGGTCACTCTGGGCATTTCTGGGTGCTGGGTGAGCCTGTGGGCTGGTGAGGGTGGCAGGAGCTGCTTCCTGAGCAAAGGCAAAGCCCTGGAGCAGCATCTGTGACCCTGCAGCTCATGGAGAGGGGACAGGGCAGCTCCAGAGCTCACGGAGAGGGGACAGGGCAGCTCCAGGGCTCACGGAAAGGGGACAGGGCAGCTCCAGAGCTCACAGAGAGGGGACAGGGCAGCTCCAGGGCTCACAGAGAGGGGACAGGGCAGCTCCAGAGCTCACGGAGAGGGGACAGGGCAGCTCCAGGGCTCCCCCAGAGGGGACAGGGCAGCTCCAGGGCTTACAGAGAGGGGACAGGGCAGCTCCAGCATCCAGGGCTGCAGCTCTTGCTCCCCGCTGGGGCTGTGGAAGGAGCTGTAATTCCATTAACGAGCTGAAAATGCTGGGGTCAGCCTTTGCCATCCAAAATAATGTGATAATGAAAGAGAATTACAAGGTAATTGTTATTAATGGCCCCCAGGATGGAAGAGAGCTGACGCAGGTGGGTGTCCAGCAGCGGTACCCGGTGAGGCTGGGAGGGGGAGGAAGGTGCTGGAGCTGCTGAGGGAGGAAGGATGGTGTAAGGCAGGAGAACAGGGGGAGATTCAGCCATTTAAACGTTGTTTATCTGAGAACCAGTTCGCTGTGGATTAGCATCCTGGCGGGGTGCAAAACATGAATTTTTGGGGAGGCACCTTTTGGTGGGCGTTTGATGTTGCAGAGTCTGAAGGGCAGAGAGGAGCTTCCCTCGGGGTGGCTGGCAAAGGAGTCGGAGTCCTGGGCTGAACCCGCTCCCTCTCCTTTAGCTCCAGTCCCCATAATGCTCGGGATAAGCTGCCTGTGGTGCAGGCAGCGATTTGCAGAGGGATCGAATTGATTCCAGCTCCGAGCTGCGTGGGGGCTCAGGAGCCTTTGGCGGATTTGCCAGGCTGATGGTGCTGGGGATGGGCACAGCCAGGAGATGCAGGGGCAAGGGAAGGTGAGCCTGAGGTTTTTCCCTGTTAGGGCAGTCCCACGGCAAGGGGAGGGCTGGAACCGGCTGCCCAGACAGGGCTGGGGTCTCCTTCTTGGGGACCCTCGAGAGCCAGCTGGGCACAGTCCCGGCGGTGGCCCCGGGTGAGCAGAGGGCCAAGGGGAGCTCCAGAAATCCCTTCCAGCCTCAGCGCTCCCGTGCTGTTTTGGGAAGGGAGCCGGGAGCGGTGATGGAGCCGTGCTCCCGCAGAGCTGTGCCCATTTCCAGCTCAGGACGAGCGGGCCCGGAGCTGCCGGGCAGGGCCGGGCAGCCGGGAGCCGGCTCTCTCCCCAGCCCCGGCAACGCGTTGTGACTGTTTATGTAAAACAACAGATCTTTCCAAATATTTATTACTCGATCATGTGCTGAGGAGCGGGTGCCGTGCGCTCAGAAATGGAAAGCCGCCCCCGAGCAGCTGCCAATCTGCGCTGAGGCTGGCGCTGGGATCAGGCTGCCAGCCAAGGGCAGCGGGCACAGCTGGGGCACCCTGGGCACGGCCAGCGGGGCTCGGCTCTGAGGGCACCCTGAACGGGGCTGAAATGAGACCTGGGCTCCTCCTTCAGGGGTTTTCTCGCCCCCAGACTCTTCCTACAGACACAAGTTGGTGTTGGAAGAACTTTGGAGCGGCTCCGGGGGCAGCGCGGAGGGGGAGCAGCCCCTCGGTGGAGCTGGGGTGCTGGGGACGTGCCCCCTGTGCCAGGCCAGCAGCTCCAGCAGCCTTTGGTCCCCCGGGAGGGTTGTTCCCCTGAAGGAGATGCGGGAGGTGCTGCCAGGGCAGTGCTGGGGCCTCAGTGGGGTGATGCTGATCCCCCCCCAAAAGGAAAGGGAAACTCCAGGTGGGGAGATTGCTGGGAGCTGGCGTGGAATTTCTGATGCAGTTGCTGCAGCAGATTTTCCTGCCCTGCTGAGGTGGCCTGGCCCCGTAGTGTGTCACAGGTAAAGGGTGAGCATCTCTTCTGCTGAAGATCAGGTTTTTATTCCAAAAATCAAATTGGTGGCATGGAAAAACTGGGCACACAGCTGGGAGCTGCTGCTCCTGGGGGGGCTGGGGCTGCCCCTTCCCAAGGGGTTACCAGGAGCTTCTGTTCCTTCTCGTCCTGGCTCTGCTGACAGCTCCTCAGAGCTCAGCAGAGAGGTTCCTCTCTTCTCACCTGCTTAGCAAAGGGGACACGGGCAGAGGCCGGTGAGAGCTGCAGACATGGCCGGGACACGCAACTCAGCACAGCCCAGGGTTACTCAAATCTGCCCCGTTTTGTTCCTCTAAAGTGCTGCAGAACAGCTGGGAGACATTTCGGGCGAGCTCGCAGATTTTTATTGTCCCACTTAGTCTCTTATGTATGGAGCTTTCCCCTTTATTGCTTTATTAAAATAGACTGGATGTAAAGCTGCCTCTGGGCACCGTGGCTGTGCTGGGGTGGGTGCTGTGCCAGCTGTGCCAGCTCAGAATTGGGATGAAGTGTCCCCTCTTGGCTCTGGGTGACACCGGGGTGACACCAGGGCTGGCAGGAGCTCCCGGAGCTGCAGTCCCTGGGCTTTGGGCGAGGGTTCTGGAGCCCGGCGAGTTGGGGATCCGCTAAATTGCTTATCCAAATTTCATTAAAAATGCAAATGGATTCTTTCAGCGGGACAGAGCCGCATTAAAAAGTAGGGCATATCGAAACCATTAATGAAGTCGTACTGGCCAGCAGGGACGTGGACGGGCACAGCGAGCCAGGACAGCTCTTTGCAGAGCTCCATGTAGATAAAAGAGCTCCTCTCTTTTCTCCTGTCCTCCTCCTCCTCGAGCTGCCAGCCCAGATAACGTTCTCATTGAACCCAGTGGTGTGTGATTGCACAGGACTGTTCCCCACCAACAGCAAACTCAGTCCCTGGGTTGATGGAGTTTTTTAGGACAGCAGAAGGCAAACGCTTCAGCCACTTTGTTAAAACAAATTTCACCTAAATGGCAATTTCTTTTAAAATAAGGTAAAGCATGAGGAGCGGGTTTGATTTCCCCCTCCCCAGCAATGTGTTTTAGAACACTTCCCTTAATGTGATCCTGCAGGTAGTGTCTGATTTCACCTTCTCTGCTGCCCTTGGCCGGGGGCTGGTGCTCCTCCGTCCCAGCTCCCCATGGCCATCACCTTGAGCAGATTCCTGAGCTCGTCCCACGCGCTGCTGCGTCCCAGAGCTTCCCTGGGGGAGCTGGGGGCAGGGACAGACAGACAGATCCCTGGGACAGAGCTGCCCACTCCTCCCCTAGCAAGGTGACTCCTCCAGCTCTGCGCTGCCTGTCTGGCAGCATCAATAAAACCCCGTTCTAAACAGCTCTGGCTGGAGCGAGGAGGGAGCAGACACAGTAAATCTGCATGTTGGAAATGTTATTTTAATATCTTATCCGTGGAGCATCAAACACGGTGCCAAGTACACGAGCATCTTGCCAGCTGCAGCCCTTTGAATGTCTTCAAGGCAGAGATGTTGCTGTGCAGTAACACCCGGCGCTGCAGCCCGGCAGGAGAGCAGGGCCCCGTTCCCGGCAGGAAAGCCAAGGGAGCCGTGGGCTGCCCTCCCCTTCCTGCAGCCCCAGGGGCTGGCGGGGCAGCTCTGTCCTGCCAGGGGCACTGCCCAGGGGCTCTGCTGCTCCTGGTGCTGCTGGCAAACCCATCCCGGGAAGTGAGCATTCCTCTCCTGGCTGGGGCCCAGGAGAGCAGCAAGCATCCTCTCTGCCTCCCTCTTTTCCTCCCTCCTTGCCTCCCTTCTCCGTGCCCAGCCAGGTGCCAGGTGCCAAAGCCCCCGAGGTGCAGCCGGGCTGGGCTGGCAGTCGGGGTGAGCCCTGTGCCAGACCCTTGGCTTGGCCAGGATGAGCAGCAGCCAAGCCAAGGGAAAGCCAAACGCTCCTCAGGAGTGGGGGATGAGCATCCTCGGGGTGCCCGAGGCTCTCTGCCCCGGCCCCGAGCTGCTGCCCTGCCCCAGCCCTCCCTTGGCACAGCAGGCAGTGGCAGCGTTCCGGATCCTGGCAGCGCCCGCCTGGCAGCGGCTGAGGGCTGAGCAGGGCTGGAGCAGGGGAAGGCAGGTCACGGCAGCTCCAGGGGTGACTCCGGGTGCTCCATCCCTGCCCCAGTGCGGGGGCTGCGCTCTGGGCAGCTCTGACAGCAGGGAGGGGCCGGGTCCTTGCTGGAACAGAACCGGGGGGAGCTGCAGCTCCGTGCCCAGCTCTGCCCGTGCCTGATGGATGCCAGAACTGTGCAGAGCAGTGTCTGTGGGGTGAGACTTGTCTGGGAGGCTGCTGGGTGCGTCCCCCTGAGCCCGGCCGGGCTGTTGCCAGGACCCCTCCAGCACCCACCCGTCCACCTTTCCCCTGGCCTTTGGCTCTGCCAGGCCGCCCTCCATCCTCAGCGCTGCTGTTTGTTCTCGTGCGAAAAGGCCCGTGCTTGATAAATGGTTTTTTCCTCGACTGGAAGCTTTCCAAATCATTGAGATTTTTTTGTGATGTGTTTTTGCCTGCTCTCCTCACCAGCCTTCGTCTTGTCTCGTGGTGGGAGGCAGCGCTCCGAGGCTTTCCGAGGGATCGGCTGTCCCAGGACAAATCCCGTGGGAGTTTCTTCACAACACAAACTGGGACTGGAGCACTGCAGGAGGAGGGAGAGGAAGGAGAGGTGGGGAGAGGCTGCGACTTCAGCGAGGCTTGGGATGGTCTCATTTCCCATTTTTATGCAGATATTGGGCGAGTGTGTGGAATATTTTCCGGCGTGGTGCTTCTGGGAGGATTTCTGAGGGACGCAGAGCTGGTTGGAGGCTGGCTGGGTAGGGGGTCTCGAAGGTGCCTGCTAATACCCGGGGTGCCCCCCTCGCTCCTTTTCCTGACACTTTGGCACCAGTGCTGGAGGGACAGCCCTGGGTGACGGGGTTGGCAGCACCTGGCACAAGGCAAAGTGTTTCCAAAATAGCAAATTGTCCCTGAAAGCCGTGCCGGGGCTGCTGGCCTGTCCCCTGGCGTGTCCTGTGCCCCTGCAGCTCCAGAGCCTTGGGCAGAGCTGTTCCCTCAGCCACCCCCGGCGTGTCCTTCCCTCTTTACAGCCACTTAAATTATGTAAAACCGGAGCTGTTGGCTCAGGGAGCTGGAGCTTGTCCACCTCTGCTCCACACGGTGCCCTCGAGGGGGATGGCTCTGGGATGGCACTGGCAGGGGGCTCCGGGCTGGCTGAGGGACCCTGGGCTGCAGGAAATGCACCGGGATGCTGCTCAGGGGCTGGATCCTGCCGGGTGCATCACCAGGGCAAATCTGTGACTGACCTGGCTGCCGTTGTGAGCAGGATTTGGAAAATAGGAATCGTGTGATCCTAAGGAGCATCCCCTGAAGCGTTCCCCAGCAGGGTCTGTGCCCCTGCTGTCCGTGGGATCAGCGGTGTCTGGTCAGGCTGGGGCAGTGCTGGGACAAATCCAAGCTCTGTCACACACCTGGTGTGTGCTTGGGACAAATCCTGGCTCCAGGCTGACACACAAACCTCTCTGGGTGCGTGTGGCAGGGCCTGGTCTGCCCCTGCAGCCCCTGGCCATGGCTCTGCTGTTGTGTTTGTGATCCCCTGACCCACCCCGGGGTGCCCCACAGAGGGGCTGCTGCTGGGAGGGGGCTCTCCTGTCCCCCCCCTTTGCCCTGGGCTGCTGCTGCTGGCCTGAGCACTGCCTGGCTCCTGCTGCTGCTGCTACTGGGTGTTTGTTTGGAGACCCTCTGCTGGGGGCTGAGAGCTGCTGGTGGCTTTTTGGGGAGACCCTTTGGTGAGAACAGGGGATGGGGAACATCCCTCGCCTGCCTGGGGTGTTTGATCCTCCTGCTGTGGGAGGAGGGAGCTCTTTAAAGCACAGACAGCAAGGACCAAATAACGCCTGATTTTATTTCTCCTCTATTTTAAAACAGCCTCCATGCCGTGGAGCAGCTGCTGGCTGAGTCTGTGGCTCACGGGGCGGCTGCTGGGCGCTCAGCCCCCCGGGCTGGGTGCTGTGGGAGGGTGCAGAGCGTGGGGGGCCGGGGTGGAGCGTGGGGACCGTGAGTCAGCACTGCCCGAGCAGATGGAGCTGCTGTGATAACGCTGCTGCCGGGGCTGGGCGAGCCGAGCTGGGAGATGCTGGGAGTGCTGGGGGTGCAGGCTGCAGCCCCTGGGAGCCCCCAGAGCCCTGGGGACACGCTGCTCTCACGGGAGAGCCCAGAGCCAAGGCAGCCCCTGCCCTGGGTCATATGTTTCGGGCTGAGCCCGGGCCGTGCAGCACGAAGGGGCTGAAATAACCAGACAAGCCCAAGAGCAGGGGAGAGGGGCCAGGGATGGACAGAAAAGTGCCTTGAGGTCGTTGCTCAGCAGTGTGGGCCCGAGGTGTGTTATGGCAGGGGCTGTTTGTGCCCGTGCCTGAAGTGCTGCTGAGGTGGTTTCAGGTGGGCACCGGGTTCAAGTTGGTGCCGTGGGTCCCTGTGCCTGCTCACCAGGGAAGTGCTGTGCTGGCAGTGTGGCTGCAGAGGGGACACGGCCAGTGCTTGGTGTTGGAAAGCCAGGGCTGTGCACAGCAGCACCAAATAAATCCTCTGTAGGCAGCTCCACCTTACCGGGGCCCTGGCTCGTTGACGCTTTCACTTGCAGTTAAACTGAGCTGTTCACGTTCCTGGGTGTTCAAGAAACCCTTCAAACATTGCTCCGTGTATGGAGAGCAAACCCTCCTAAGATGCTGCCAGCTCAAAATAAGCCTGAGGCGGCAGCAGGGAAGTCATTACTCTTCATATCGGACACAAAAAAAAATATGTTTCTGTTGTATTCATGATTATTTTTGTTTTCTGCGCTTCCTGGAAAGCAAAGGGACCATGCAGTGTTGTGGGTTTTTTTTAGAAGTGCAGAGGGGAGCAGGATTACAGCCCGTGCTCTTTGGCAGGGTGTAAATCCTCCCAGCCCTTGCTGTGCAGTAACTCTGCGGCTCCCGCTCCGCTCCCCGTGGTGTCTCGTTCAGAGAGCTTCACTCGCTCACCTCTGGGCTCGCAGCTCCCTGGGACACCCCTGGAGGGAAGGGGGGGCTCTGGCAGGACCCTTTGGAAGGCTCCCTGATCCCCTCTCGCCTTGCGGGGTGTCCCTGTGCCCGGGCTGGAGCCGCCTGTGTGGTGCTCCCTCCGGGCAGAGGGAGCCCATCTGTTTGTGACACCACAGCTGGGTGGGCACCAGCTGCGGGCAGAGCTGCAATCCGCGCCCTGGAAGGCTCCTCTCCAGGCTGATGTCCCTGTCTGGAGCTGTTCCTGGGCAGTGCCACTTGGGCTCGGCTTCTGCAAATGAGACAGTGCTCAGAACATTCAGAATTAAGGGGGAAGTGGGGGGGGGGGATGCAAGGAAGAAAATGGGAGCAAAGTTCCCCTCTCTGTCTTGGAGATAAGCTACAGAATCCAGCTTTAACTGAGTTACATTATTAGCACTCTGGGGACTGGGTTTTTATCTGCCTTGAACAGGATTAATACGCTGTGACAAAAAGGAAGGCTTCAAAGCAGGCGAGCAGGCATCTTCTGGGGCTCGGAGCTGCAAGAGCCACAGCTGGGCTGCTGGTGGGTTATCTGTGCTGGGACTGCCCCTCTCCTAATGCCTGACCTCTCCTCTGGGCAGCACTGATCCTGCCGGGATACCTTTCCATATTTCTCCCTCCTCTCAGGAGTCTGACCCGGAGTTTCAATTACAATATTAAATTACCAGGTCACCAGAGTCAAAGTAGGCTGCCAAGTTTTTAATGATCTTCTCGTTCTTCTCGTGTGGAGTTGGTTGTGGTTTGGTTTTTTGTTGGTTTTTTTTTTTTTTTTCCGAGCCTCCTTTCCATCTCTGCACTTTTAATTGAGACCATCTGTAATTTAACACATCGCCACAGCGCGCGGCGAGTTGTGTAACTGGTGCAGGGTTTTAGGAGGACTCGGTGCTCATCCTCAGGGACTGCAGCAGCTTTCCACTGTCTTCCAGCGCCTTCGTAAGAAATCCAGAACTAATTGCCAGGACCGTTTAATCTGCTCCCTCGGGGCTTTGATTAATCACAGAGTACTTATTTTTCATCTCTCGCTGGTGGAGATGCTGAGGGTGCCGTTGTGGGGCTGGGGCTGGTTCCCCCAGCTGGTGTGTGGGTGTTTGGGAGTGGAGCTGGCTGCAGGCACCAGGGATGTCCTCGGGGGTGTCCCCAGGGACCCAGAGCCAAGGCTCCGAGGGGCGGCAGGGCGGCCTCCGTGCCTGTCCCCATTGGCCGAAGGTACAAACCAAGTCTGTCCATCAATTCTGCATCTCAGAAACTTCTCCTCTGCCTGTTCTGTTCCTGCTCCAGCACCTGTGACCCCCCAAACCATCGGTGTCCCTGCTTGCCCTGACCTGGTGGCCCCGGGCCTGGGGCTGTCCCCAGCCCAGCGTGTGCCTCTCACCGTGCCGGCCTCGTCTCCACGCTGGAGCACAGGGCTCACAATCTTAAGAGAGGAGTTAGAAGGGATTGTGTGCACGGAAAGAACCAAACCCCAGCCTGAACCACGGCCTGTTGCTGCGGTGTGTGCTGGCTGGAGCTGAGCACTGGGGGAAGCTCCTTCCCCTCCCGTTCCTGGGGCTCCCGTCGGGCTGGAGCTGTGGGTCAGGGCAGGGACAGAGGTGCCTGCAGGGAAACAGGGCCTGCTTCCTTCTCCTGCCTTGGAGCTTCCCCGCCAGCCCTGGCTGTGGCCTGGGGGCAGCAGGATTTGGGGAGCGGGGCACTGTGGGGTCTGCATGCCCCAGTCCCACCCCACACTGCAGAGAGCCGGTGGTCTCTCCATAGCTGGTTCTGTGGTGGGACTGGGGCATGCACCTGCGTGGGACAGGCACAGGCCAGGGGAAGAGCTGTTCCCCCGGGGTGTCTTTGGATGCTGGGGTGCTCTGCCCGCTGCTCCCAAGCAGCTTTTTGGACCCAAGCAATTTGGAGAGGAAGCAGGAGCTGGACTTCTGCCATGCCCAGGGTGGAGGAACTCAGCGTGTGCCACATCCCAGTGTGGCACAGGTTCCCGTGCCAGCAAAAACCACAGAACCTGGGCCAGCTGCACCTCTCGTGCTGCTCCCTGGGGCAGCCAGTCCTCCCAGGGGCCTGCCTGTGGCTCCGGGTGTTGCTCTGGCACCTGCGGTGGCAGAATGAAGATCTCTCCCTGATCCAGGCTCTGCTGCTGTCATCGTCCCGTCCCCACCCACTCCTCTTCCACTGCCGGGGATGATTGATGCTGCTCATCCCGCCTGGCTCCAGCACGTTCATTGTCATGCAGAGGATGTTGTCAATTCATTATGGTATTTCATGGGAAACTGCAGGCGGTTTGGGGTGTTTTGTTCATGAAGTCCTTCTAAAAGCACGTGGCTGGGCTCAAAATACTCAACCCCTTTCAATGAAAAAAAGAGGAATGTTGAAGATGTCCCTTTCAGAAGCACAGGCAGAGCAGCCTCCCTCCCCTCCTCGCCAGCTGCTGTGCTGCTTCTGGTGGTGCCCACTGTGGGATCTCAGGGGTGTTTGGCTGCTTCTGGTGGTGCCCACTGTGGGATCTCAGGGGTGTTTGGCTGCTTCTGGTGGTGCCCACTGTGGGATCTCAGGGGTGTTTGGNCAGGGGTTTTGGGTTGGTTCTGGTGGTGCCCACTGTGGGTTCTCAGGGGTTTTTGGGTGGTTCTGGTGGTGCCCACTGTGGGTTCTCAGGGGTTTTTGGGTGGTTCTGGTGGTGCCCACTGTGGGATCTCAGGGGTTTTGCTGACCAGGTCTTACCGAGAAGCTGCAGGTGCCACTTGTGCCCAGCCCTGGGAGCGGAATGCTGCTACAGCTCGGTGCTGGACAGTGACATTCCAGGGCCCCTTATATCCCTGCCTTTGTCCCCCAGCCAAGGAGCCCCAGGGTACGAGCCCGGAGCTGCAGGAGCCATCCAGTGTGCATTGGATGTGCAGGAATGTTCTGGGGCTGCAGCCGTCCCCATCCCTGGAGCTGTTCCCGGTGCTGCCCGGAAATCCCTGTGCATCCCAGCTGTTTTTACTGTGTCTCTCTGAAGCTGACAGTGGGAAAACGGCTGAAGTCTGAGGAGCTGAAGATTGTTGTGCTGTAAGAACCCCAGAAAGCTTTTAACCAAAGCTGGGGATTAAATCCAAAGAGCACAAATTTCAGCTCAGCTTCTCTCTCTGTGTGCTCTAAGTGATTAAAAGCTGTAAAGCGCTGTCAGAAATTCAGGACTTCCCCTCCTGGAGCCCTTCTTTCCCCTTATTTTATGATTACCATGCTTCACTGCCTCTGTTTGATGTCGTGAGTGTGATTTTTAGCATGGAAAGGAAAGTCGTGGGCAGCTCTGGCTGGGGCGTTTCGGTCCTTCACTGGGGCTGGGCCAGTGCCTCTGACCCCAGGGGTTTGCCCAGCGTAGGTGGAGCAACACAAAACGCCCTTAAAAAGTCTTTTTTTTTTTTTTTTT